>BGPR01030234.1:0-10691 GCA_013235015.1 Araneus ventricosus
AGGGAATCTGCTGCAATAATAATGTCATCAAGAAAAAATTGAACATTTTTACCTGTGATACCATTTAAACATTTTGAAATTAGTGTGTGAAAATATGATGTACTGTTTTTTGAGCCAAAAGGAAGTCTGGTCGGTTGAAAATTACCCATTTCTGTACAAAATGCAAGCTTTCGCTTATCCTCATCTCTCAATTTTATTTGGAAGAAAGCTGACTTCAAATCCAAAACACAATAAATTTTCCTACCTGCAATGTTTTTAATGATTTCAGAAATTTTTGGAAGACAAATCTTGAATGTTTCAGTTATGCTATTAAGAAGTCTATAATCTACAACCATTCTGAATTTAGGTTCAGAATTACTGTCATTAGGATTTTGTTTTTTCTTAATGAAAATTACAGGAAAACAATAACTCGAAGAAGATGGTTCAATGATACCTGCCTCTAAAAGATTATTAATTTCTTGCTGAGCATATTTTTTAGCCATGAGAGGAATGGAATAAGGTTTTGTTTGAAGAGGAAAATTATGCAGGAGAGAAAATTCTGGGATTACTGCTGAAGTTTCACCAAGAGTTTTGTATGATTTTGAAAATACCCTATAATTTTTGAGAAGTAAATCTTGCATGTCTTTTTTGTCTTTATCATTAAGATGATCAAGTTTAAAATCAGATTTGAGTAACTCGTCTCTGCGCATTTTATGAATTTCATTTAAATTTAAGTTGTTAATTTGATAAATTTCAGATTCAGAAGGAGACATGATGTCATTAACATCAAATGTTGACAATTTGCCCATAATTGTATTCTTTCTAACATGAATGACTTTATTTGTGTTATTTTCAATTATGGTGTGAAAAAGATTAGCATTAGTGGGAACATTTAGAGATTCATTGATTAAGTAACCTAGTTTATTTTTCTTTGGAATAAAAATTAGATCTTTGTTTTTTGCAATATTTTTAGGAACTTTTAAATTTATAATTTCTGTTGAAAAAGGCTGAACTGTAATATTATTGGCTATTTTGACATTAAGCGCATGAAAAGTTTCCTCGCTGACATTAACTTTTTCACCAAAATTGTTGTTAATTTGCTCAAAACTTTCTTTTTTGTTTTTGTCACTTACAGATATGTCACAATCAATAGTTTCATTGCAAACATTGGTGGGAGAATTTTCCTCAAAATCAAATTTTTGATTACCAACTAGAAGTTGTTTGTTTACAGTGTCTATAACAACTTTATTTCTTTGTAAGAAATCATAACCAAGAATAGCATGATACTGAGCATTCCAAGAGTTTAACGTGACAAAAAATTGATTCGAGAACCATTTTTTTTCAATTTTGAATTTTAAATTAATTGCTGACATGTATGGAACAACTGTGTTATCTATAGTTTTGATTCTGACCATTCTTGAAATATACTCAACCTTAGTTTTTGTTTTGATTTGATCAACAATGTGTGGCTGAATTAAACTTACATTAGCGCCTGAATCAATGAGACATTTTAACTGAATACCACAAATTTTTATATTAACAATTGGAAGATTGTTGCTATTGTTAGTGCACGACATTAATACTTTGTTTTCTGAATTATCTAAAACTTTTTCTTTATTTTGATTTGGCTGTTTAGTTGAGCTTTTATTTTTACTTTTTGATTTTTTAGTTTGAGAATTTTGCTTTTTGATTACATTTTTATCTTTAGATTTCTCACCATCATGCCTTTCTGATACTTTGACATTAGTCTGTTTTTTCTTTGTTACATGAGACACTTTTTTGTTGTTTTTAAAATCATAACTCTTTTTTTTATAGATTCCTGCCAAAGAGAATTCTTTTTTTTGTGGTTTGCAAGAATCTTCTAGAAGTTTAAATTGTTTCTGAAACCTCTATTAGAAGCAGATCTAAAATTACCTCTGAAACCTCTACCATAATTACTCCTTTGATTTGCACGAGAGCGATAAGGATGAAAGTTATTTGCACGAAAAGTTCTGTTGTAGTTTGGCCTAACATTACCCCTGTAGTAATTGCTACGGGTATAATGAAAACAATTATTGGCTTTGTGGTTTAACTTGCCACAAATTTGACATGGAGATTGTTGGTTACTTTGAACATTATTGGAGTTGGTTGCTGGTGCTTCTGTCAAACTATTCACACACAAATTTTGGGAAGATATAGCATTTACTTTTTCAGATAGTTCTAAAATTTGTTTATTCGTACTCAATTGTTGTGATAAAATCTGGTTTATACCAGAATCTGTGACATTTATTTCTGCACCATCATCACTCAAAGCATTGTCAATGTTTTTAGCTATTGCTACAGCAGATTTGAAATTTTTGGGACCCAATTTTTTAACTTCTACCCTAATATCTGGTCTTAATGCTTCAATAAATTTTGAAAGCTTTAATTTTTCTGTTAAGTTTACAATATTCTCTTCCTCACTGTTATTTGGATTAGAAAATTTATCAGTGGTAGAACTCACTTGCTCTGCCAAATCTGAAATAGATTGGCTGACTTTTTGTTTTAAATTGTTAAATTGCCTTTGAGCTTCTTCAAAATTTGGTTTTTTGCAAAATTTTTCTTCAAGCTTTTTTACCAAAGAATCAAAATTATCTATCTCCTCAAATCTCGGATTGCTCACTAAGAATTTTAATGCTTCATCTTTTAAATTTAGTTTTAGAACCAAAATTTTTTTAGCCTCCCCCCATTTTTCTAGTTTCGCTATCTCAATAAACTGTTTTATAAAAAAATCAAAGTTTTCATTACCACCTTTGAAAGGTGTGAGAGAAGAGATAAGACTTTGGGCCATTGTACTTTAAAATCTACTGACAGTTATGAAATATTATATCAGTTATAAAAATACCCAAATCATATACAAAATACTGAAATACACAAATTGAAATTTATAATACTATTAAATCATTTTCACAAAAATAATGCATTTTCCCTGAAGGAGACTGGAGCATTGAGCAAAAATATAAAATAATTTTAATACTCTGACATGTGCATCACTGTTAAATTTAAATTAGTTGGCAGTAAATTTAAAAAATAACCCATGAACTCAACCTTAAATTTGTATATTACAATTTTGCTTTTGAACACGGCACCAAATGTTAATTGTTGAAATTATAAATATTGGGGGACCCAAATATTAAGGGCATTAAATATTGAATGGGGTAGCTGCCCAGAAATAAAATTTAAATTATAATAAATATTGAACAATTAATTAATTCTGGGTATAAAATCAAATTACACAATAATAAGCCATTCTTGCAATATTGAAATAATTCACCTACCTTTTCTGACCTGAAAACCCTAGCTACATAATTAAAAGTTCATTTTCATATAGTGGTAGTACAATGCTAAAAATAATTAAACAAAAACAATTTTATAAAATTTTAAATAATTTTTTTATTTAACAATTATTGATATTGAAATTAATTACTGCCATAAAAATTTAGATATATGCATAATATTTGATGCACAGAAATGAACATTTATCAAACAAAACAAAAATTAAAATTTGTAGCTACACATTAGCACTGCAGGCCTAAGAATTATATTTCAGAACACAAAGTAAAAAAAGACAACCTAAATTTGATAGAGATGTAATGATGAACATTTTTCACTGCAACATCACAAACACTTCTTGAATTGATGAATATTACTTAAAAAAAAGTGAATTTTTTTTATATTCACTTAACAATGATATTTTGAGGTATTCAACTTGCACATTTTCGCACCTTCCTCGGCCATTCCTCTAGGCCTGCATCACTCATTCAAAATCGGAAAAGCTGAAGATGAGAACAAAAATGTTGAGCAGGAATAGACGTTAAAAAGATGATCACGATCTCTGTGATTAAGAGTACACACCACCACGATGAAAAAATAAAAATGCTGTAGGCATTACCCACACTGCAGATCCCGCAAAAGGTGATGATCATTGAAAATCAGCGTTCATGGATTGTTCCGGCATAAAGAAAGAAATGCTTTCTTTCACAAACCGCACCTTAATTCAATAGATTGTTCCGGAATAGTGTTGTAGAAAACTTTCCATCTCGTCTTTCAAAGCATTCATCACCGAGTTTTTTCATACTGCATCCTCTTAGGAATACCAATGAAGAATAAAAAAGAATCTTCAGCTTCAGACTCAGGAATATAAAAAACATTAACGGAAATTTAAATCAGAGGCAAGACAAGACAAGACCCCAGGCCCCACCGGCCCTGGGGGCCCGCAGCTGGAACAACACCAACCACTCGCTTAGCCCATCACAAAAGAATTCAAAAAGTAACGGAAAACGATTCCAGATACAGACGCCTAAGACCTGATGACGCCAAAAACTTACGCGAGCCAAGATGGCGAAGAAATAGTCCCGTTGCAAAATTTGAATTTAAAAATTAATAAAGTTGAAACCTTAATGGAAACAACAACAAAAGTTAAGACAAATAATAATTAAATCGAAAACAAAGTAAATAATTAAGTAAAATTTGGAAATTAAATGAAACGGCTAAAATTAACGTTTGAATTTCAAAATTATCCAAAGTTGCCACAAGAAAATAAAGAAACTTTAGTGGCGAAGAATTAAATTAATTAAAAATACTGACAAAGCCGAAAAAATGATGTTAATGCAATATTTGCAATCTAACAGTATTCCACATATCTTCGCTTTTTGAAGTTAACTAGCTGATCCTGCGCAGAGCATCTGCGCTCCGGTATATACACACCATGTATTTCAATTAGCGCATTCTGGCTCCTGACGCTTAGCTCGCCAAGAATACAGGGAGCGTCAACTATCATCAAGAAAGAAATAGAGCCAAGTTGGCGATTCAGCGCTCCAAGGAAATTCGCCAAGACAAACCAGCGGGAGTGGTCTCCCCTAAACTTTCTCGTATGCTCCTAACACATGCAGAGAAAAAAATAAGATAAAGACAGTGAAACGAACAAGAATCCCTAACGCAGTGGAGAAAAAAATAAGCGAAACGTCATACCACGATTTCCGAAGGTCGTCCAACGCGGAAGTGGAATTAGAAGCAGGCGTGATTACCAATAGGGCTGGGTGTAGGATAAAGAAAACGAAATTTGCAATTTGAACGCCTTTTTTTTTAACCGATTGACGCAAAAAGCGGACGCAAATCTACCATTAAGGTAAGAAGGCCACATACCAAATTTCATTTATCAAAATAATTTTTAAAGAATTTATTGCGTTCAAAAGTATGCGATTATACAAACAGACAGACAGTCAACCCTTTGACGGATTTGGTCCAAAATTTGATACAAACCTATATTCCTGATGATAAAAATGTGTACCAAATTTCATCCACCTATCTGTTTAAGTTTGTGAGTTTTCGCGTTCACATTAACACGGACATACAGACAGACTTCCCATGGACGGAGTTTGTCCAAAATTTGATAGAAACCTACAAATTGTGTGTAAAGCCAACATACCAAATTTCATCCCTGTAGCTTTAATAGTTTTTGAGTTATTGTTTTCCATAGACAGACATAATTCCAAAATTGTGTTTTTCGAACTGAGAGAGGTCAAAAACGTGAAGATTCGTCAAAATCTCGAATTCGAATTTTTTTACGATTACAATACTTTCTCTTTGTGTACTTCGTATAAGAGAAAGTAAAAAGGCCCAAAGTGGCGTGCGTATACAGGAAAAGTACCCAATATACATTATTCACAATAGTAAGCTCCATGATGTTCATCTCAATTCGTGAATTTAACGCGATTTCCCTTTCGCTGATTTAAACTGTTTTTACATTGATCTGAACGTTCTCTAGCTCCACCTAAGCCCATCTGCTTCATTTCTAATGATCTCTTTTGAATCATTTCATCCAAAGTATCATTTTATTGAAAGAAATGTTGTGAACTTTACGTCTAAAACTCATTTTTTTTCCGAGAAAACTTTTTTTTTTTTTTTACACCAGAACGAATATACTTGCAAGCTATGCTTATGAAGTAATGCCTAACATGGCTACCGGTTTTGTTTTGTAAACAAACAGATCGTTGCCATCGTCAGAAGAGAATTTAACTTCTTTTCTGTGCCACGTACATTAGCGTTTTATAAATAAAGATTATTTTTCCATACTGAAATGATAAACAAATCAACACTTCTTTTAAGAAGGCACACTCTAATTTTTGGGAGGGACCGTCTTGGTTCTTCTACTTCAAAAAATTTGCGCAAACGCTTCAAACTATTCTATCGGAAGATCACTTCTAATCAACAATACAAGAAATCGACGATTCTTCGTTTAAGAATGCACACTTTTTACTTTCTCGTATACGAAGAGAAAGTATTGTAATCGTCAAAAAATTCGAACTCGCGATTTTGACGAATCTCCACGTTTTAGACATCCTTGAGTCCGAAAAACACAATTTTGGAATTATGTCTGTCCGTGAACACGATAACTCAGAAACTATTAGAGCTACGGGGATGAAATTTGGTATGTGGTCTTTAAACATAATTTGTAGGTTTCTATCAACTTTTGGATAAAATCCGTCAACGGGAAGTCTGTCTGTCTGTATGTTCGAGGTCATGCGAACGCTATAACTCAAAAACTTGAAAGGTCAGATGGATAAAATTTGGTACACAGTTTTATCGTCATGAATGTAGGTACGTATGAAATTTTGGGCCAAATCCGTCAACGGGCTGACTGTCTGTCGGTCTGTATGATAGCATACTTGTTCAACTCTATGCGCATGCGTAAATGCCTGTGTAAAGAAAGGATGCTCCAAAAACTTGGCAGTTTGCCAAAAACTAATTCTGGCGGCGAGATTTTGTAAGGAAGCAAACATTTAGGGCGTCTCTTTTTACTTCCGTATTGGAAGCAATCTCTGCGCATGCGCAAGCTATTCACCAGTTTTCTTCTCCGCACGCGGAACTCGCATTGCGAGTTTGATAAAAAAAAAAATATTGCTAAGTTTTAATAGATACGCATCTTTTTGAATATGATTCTTCACCTCAATATTTTACTATCACTATAATCTACAATGAAACACCTTCTGATAGTCATTGCATTCTGGGTTACAGTTGGTTCGAACTTTTTATCAACGCAGGGGGAAGGGAAATGACAAATGTCTGAAAAGTATACTAGAAAGTTTAGGGGAGGCCATTCCCGCTGGTTAATTGTTGGAAGGAACAGTCTTGGGTCTTCCACTTCAAAATTTGGCGCTCATGCACGAAAGTGGTCATCGGAAGTTAAAAAGAAATGCTATCTCCACGAAACGGGCAAAAGAAGTAAAAGATATTCAAGGAAGTTTCTGTTCTGTAACCTTTAGGTAACAGGCCAGACAAAATTTCAAATGCAGTTTTTACCCTTTGCACTCGCATGTCGAATCTAGCTCGTCATTCTGAATGATGCATCGTTTTCACATTCTTGTTAGATAATGAGAAGAGGTTAGATTTATTATAGAAGCCATAATAACAGTAAAAATTCTCGGATTAAATTTTAGGAATCAAAACAAGTAAATAACTATATTTCCCAGCTTCCTAAGGGGCCGTTCACAAATGATGGCACGCTTGGAGGGGGGGAGGATGTTCGAGAAATTGTGACAGTTTGTGACAAGGGGGGAAGCACAAGAAGTGTGACATCACACATTTTGGTTAAAATAAAAACGTTTAAAATCAGCAGATTAAATTTTGAAGTTATTTTGAAGATACTAGAACTTGAGGATATTTTTTTAATCTGGGCTAAAACAACTTTCATGTGATTTTTTTTCACTTATATTCCTTTCTTTTCGAAAAAGACATTCAGGGTAGGTTCTGAGAGTGTGGTAGCAGCAGCCACACCATTTCACCATTAGAAGAAAACTTCTCCCTGCTCATAAATGTCATTAAAACACATAGTTAAAGTTTAAAAATAAAATTTGATATATGATCTATAACGTAGTGCTTTGTTTCTGAACTGCAAGTATATGTTTATGTAATATAGAGTGACATGTGACAAGGGGGGGGAGGGGATATGGTGAAGTGTGACAAAGGGGGAGAGGGGGGTCAAAAATATTGAAAAAAGTGTGACATCATTTATGGACAGCCCCCTAAGCAATAAAATGAAACTTTACATTCACACATGTGTAATTATGCATCTTTTTACTTTGCTAAATGCAAAGGGATAAAAAAAGGATTTTGAAGAAACAAAAAAAAAAAAAAAAAAAAAAAAAAAATCACCCATCTTTCAAGCAATTACAATGGTTTCTCTCCTTTACCTATTCTTATCATCCCCCATTAGCAACAAATTAATTCATCACGTATGTATTGATACAGTAGCGCATGGATTTAAAACCGTCTACAGGATTATTAGAGACCCCCAGATAATCTTTAAGAGGAATAGAACTCCTTTGATTGACCGGTGCAGATGGTGGACCAGTCAGAAAGGTGAAGAAAAAATCTCCTGGTAAAGTGTTTGTACCACTCGTAGGGGAAACGTAAAAGAGCTAAAAATAAGGTGAATAAAAGTCTCGCATTAACGCCCTGATACCGAGCCAGACGGTCCCGGGCGGTCTAAAAATTTCCCCTTAACAGCGATGAAGGCCGGTCTGAGGCGGTTGGCTCCTTTTAAGGTGAGGTGAGGTTCTGAGATCGCTTAGGAGATAAGCGCGGTAGGGGGTTCAATTATACTTGCCAACCACCGCCCATTTCCGTTGGCCTTAAAGGAAGGTTATAGCAGGGGTAGGGTGGTGGGGAAATTATCACCCAGGTTGGGAGAGTCCAATACATGTCGTATCATTCAAACCAGGCCCGGTTTTAAAGGGGCTAGAAGGAAAAAGTCGCCTCGGGATTAAAGAGTTAACCAGAATAGTTCCAACATTCTACCTTTTGTCCCTGATCGAAACCTTATCCCGGATTTGTCCCGAATTTAAATGAAGTGTTCCCAGTTTTTACTTATCAAATAAATATTCCGTATAAAGAAAAACTATTAGTTAGATTTAAGTGTTTAGCTTCTGCAGAATCCTTCTTTCTAATTTTTACAATGAAAGTTTTAATATTATAAATCTTAACTTGAGCAATGTAAGGCAAATAATATAAGTAATAGCGAAATCTATTATTTATGTTACTTTTTCTCTTATGGACGAGTTTTCTGTTTTGTTTACTAACATTAAAAAAATGGATTTTATTTGCATTACTTTTGGACTTCTGCTTTGAAGATTCCATTAACTTAGCATTACACCGGAAATACGCAGTTAAGGCATTTTAATGTAAATAAACAAAACAGAAAACTCGTCCATTGTTTTTTCAATTGGTTAAATATTGATATATTTCAATGTTTCTATTTTTTAAATAGTATTTTTTTTATTTGGATTCTTTTTCACTATCCCCCCCCCCTCTCTTCCATACCTTCCAAGAAGCCTAAGAGGGCTGCTTACGCAGTTTCTGCAGTTTCTTGGATCGAAATTAAAAAAATGTGGTCTCTAACACAAATGCAGATATTGTATAGCAACGGATTCGGAAACACTCCGCGCTTTTGCGCATGCGCCGGGCGGAGTTATTTTCATCAAAATAGGGGGAAAGTGAAGAATGGAAGGGTGATGTTTACATTTTACTGAACGTGATCTAACAAAAAACTCCGGAAATGCGCTCATATGACTCATTGCCTGACACCCCTTTCCGGTGTAAAATCGCTCAAAAGTGGTAGTCTCGGAATCCGTTGCTGAACCTGCTCATTTCAAAAAGCCGAGACTAGCAGTTTTGGACGATTTTACTACGGAAAGGGGTGACAGGCAATGAGTAAGATGAGCCTTTTTCAGGAGTTCTTTGTTAGGTCATGCTAAGTAAAATGTAAACATATCCTCTCTCATTTTTCACTTCACTTCTATTTTAGTGAAATCAACTCCGCCTGGCAAAAGCACGGAGGGTTTCCATATGTTACAACTAAGCCATAATTCGATGCCAAGAATGGCGCTGCAGGCGCTGTTGCCAGCTGCGCATGTGTGAGATATATGTGCTCAGTATTGTTTAGCAACGGATTCGAAAACCCTCGGCGCTTTTGCGCATGCGCTGGGCGGAGTTATTTTCATCAAAATAGGGGGGAATTTAAGAATGGAAGGGCGATGTTTACATTTTACTGAGCGTGATCTAATAAAGAACTGCGGAAACGCGCTCACATGACTCATTGCCTGACACCCCTTTCCAGTGTAAAATCGTCCAAAGGTGGTAGTCTCGGAATCCGTTGCCGAACTATAGAACAGAACTTCTTTTTAATGTGTTTTTTACCAAAGGACTGAAAAGAATAATAACATGTAAATATACGCTACAGAAAAATAAATGACGACGAAAAATAGAATCATAAATAAATCATTCAACAGCAAATAAAATTTGATCATAAGTTTTGAGTCGCATGCGCAATTTCAATCGATAGCGTAATTTAGAGCGAATTACTACCCTATTAAAAACGAGGCCTCTTAAAATTTTTGGTGATGAAAGGGATAAGGATAATTGCCGATGAAACGTTTATTTTTACTGTTTATGACTGAGAGAAAGATAAATTTCTTCTTAAGGGCGCAGCATTTTTTTTAGACCAAGTAATGATCTAATGTCTGTAATCATTGCATTTGAGATGCAATGCAATCAAAGTAATCGTAATATTTGATCAATTCGATAACGAAATCCTCGATGTTTGTTTATGTTTTTCAAGAAGAATATTCCGATTATTGAAATTCTCGATGATGTTTTTAATCAGATTTCTTTGAAATATTCCACGATGCAAATAT
>BGPR01030235.1:0-18788 GCA_013235015.1 Araneus ventricosus
AAATACATTAGCTTGCGAAAATAGCAAAATTCAGCAGAAAATAGTCTTATTTCCTACCCCAGGAAATCGCGGGATAAGCCGTCAGAGGGTTAATCTTAATCTGTCTTTTTCATTTAAAGTTGCAAGTACTATTTTACAACAAATATAAAAATTAGTAAACCATTTGTATTTAAACTGAGAAAACTCTCTCCAAAAATAGATAAGCAAAGAATCGAATTAAAAAAAGATTTTAAACATTGAAATTTCTTCCAAATATCGAAAAAAGAAGCCTAAAAATCCACTTTAAATTTTTTAGCAATACCTATCTGACGATTTGTGGAAAATTTTACTTAACACTGAATTTGAAATCGTTGAAAAAATATTTTTCTTACCAAACGATTTTCGTGAAAATAATTTTTCATTCTTATTTCATTTCATTCTTTTAGGAAGAACAAAGTAGGAGAATCAATGAAAGATTTGTAAGCGAACAAATTTGAAAAAAAATCTCTAAGATTACAAAAAGTGTTTTTATGATAGAAAACTTTAAATTAGAAAGCGGAAATGGAAATTTTTTATTAAAAAATTTTATTTTTTACTGATATCAACTGTTTAAAAGAACGTGCCTTCAGACAGATATAAATCGATTTCAATTCTGTCCATCAAAGAATTCTTTTTCGGTATATTCTCAAATAATATATTTGTTCTCAAAAAACTTTTTTTCTTTGAAAATAATATCTTCTTTTTTCTGTTTCACAATTGCCCATCTTTTTCCATATATGAGAAACGCTATTTACACAAAAAGAATAAGATACCATAAGAATACAGTTGCTTTTTTATAACTGTTTTTAAGAAGGAAAACGTTCATTTCAGAATAGCTGTTAGGCAATAAAAAATGCTTTACGTTAGTGAAAGAAATACAATATTATATAAGACAGATCAAGAATTTTTTTAAATTTTGAAAAAATATGCTGGCATATACAGATGATTCTTTAAGATCTAATTCTGACAGCTACGTTTGTATGTTCAAAAAATAATATGAACCAATTTTTCTTAAAGCTGTAATATATAAACTTGTCAGTTGGCAGCAACTTTTTATTATTTTGTGTTCCGACATTTAATGACAATAATGGCTGTGTGGGCCGGCGTTGCACAGGCTATCACTAATTATAGGATAGAAGTGAGGTCACATGAGACCTTGCAATCCATATATTTTCATATGGCCCTCCTCCGTTTTTCTCTACAATCAACAAATATTGTCACTTACTTTCCCTAACAAACAATATGAATTTAAACACTTTAATACAGAAAAAGAAAGAAAAAAAGCTTGCTGCCAATAGATGGCATCATGTCAATTCATTCATTCTGACGTTTTTAATTAATATCTTTTTAACTAAATACAATTTCAGAACTTAAATTGTCGAAATGGATTCCTTGGATTATTTTCCATCTTTTGGTACTTATGGCTAGTTTCAGGATTCAGTGGTTCGTGAAAAGATAGAAGGACATAGATACATATGTTTGTTTTCATTCTAATTTTAATAGGATAGATTAGTTAAAACAACTTCGTTCAGTATCTATAAAAATTTTACCATGTACTTTTATAAAAGAATTAATCGAAATTTGATTTTAACAATAAATAATTTAAGCTTAATTTAGTAATGGGTCATTTGTTGACCGAAAAATAAACTTTTCTCCATTTGTCCATGTCCTGTGACGTCCAAGTTTCGGAAATCGCGAAAAATCAAATATGCATTTTAATCGTTCTGTTCCTAATAGTAATATGCACGTACTCGGGGTGCCCCCGGGTATAAAAGGTTAACTAAATCAAACAATCATTATAGATGGGCATTACATAAAAGATTGATAAAATTTGCAACTAAATTCTCTACAAAAATATATCAATTCTATTGAAATGTCTGAGAATTATACGCAGAACTATTCATCTCAGAGTCGCGTAGTTCTCTAATTCTTGTCTAGTTTAGGTTTCATAGATTATAGACTCTCTAACAGCAATATCAAACTTGGAATGACTTTTAACGCTTTAAAATAATGCTGTAAAAGCAGATTCCCTAAAAAATAACAAAATAATTGTTACATTTTATACTATAAATAGGAATAGAAATATAAGATTAGTGCACTCAAGATCAATTTACTTTGGACACAATTTGAAAAATATCTCTTAGTACATGATTAACATAAATTAAAATGTCAGATGAAATGTGTTTGAAACATAAATGGTGAAAACTATTTTCAAACCAATCTTTTATCACACAAAATTAGAACTTTCATTCGATATTTAAAGCATATGCGAATACGTTTTACTTGTTCTGGTACTTTCGATTTTATTCTCAAAACAACTTCGAGTTTCTATATGACAATAATCCTTGATTTTTTTTATATATCCTGTGATAAGTGTAGCTAATGAAAAAAACATTTTGTAAAATTATCCATTCAAAGACTATTATTAAAATATTTTTCCAAAAAACTACTTAAATAGAAAAAAATCATTTCGCCAGAATACATGTAAAAAATACTACGAAAAGAATGGCAGCGCCATATTTGATTTTTAATGAAAATTGACTAGTAACGAGGAAGAAAAAATGCCGAAGAAGAATCCGATGTTAGTTAATTTGTGTGATGTTGTATATAGTGTGTAGAATATTTTATGTTAATGTGTGTATTATGTTAATGTACACACTATATACAACAAGTGTTATGTTAATGTTATGTATATTTTACATTAATGTGTTATGTTAATGTTATGTGCATTTTATGTTAATGTGTGTAAATGGCAAATATTGTGTTATTTTGGAAATATGGCGTCATCTTCCTTCATATAATGTTGGAAACACAGTACAGACCGTCAAGTATTTTAATTTTATTAGTGACGACACATATCTGAATAGACACAATTAAATATTATCAATAATGAAATAAGCAGAAGCAGTTAAGAAACATATTTTAATTATATAATTAAATTCAAAATTATAAAAGAAAATTTTGAACTGTCTTACAGCTACAATTTTCAGTAGAAGCATTGTTAAAAAAATTAAAATTAATATCCTTATTCCATTCTTTACTTGCAAGCAATCTTTTTTAGTTTTTCGTATACGAAGTATATAAAGATGAAGTTTTGCAATCGTCAAAAAATTCGAACTCGAGATTTTGATGAATATAAATAGATATATTAATAATACATCCAAAAATAACAGGATAAAATGATTTCTAACGCGCCATCCTGATTTCACTTGTTAAAATGGCATAAAATTGTTTATTATAATCAGATATTTGTAAAAATTATTTTCCTTTCACATTTCCACCCAATTTTTCAATAAATATATCTAACATTTCGCAAAGTGAGATTGCTATAGAAATATACTGAAAGGCAATAACAAGTGCAAAGAATAGCTCAAAATTTCGAAAAATTATAATTTATTATCAAATTATAGTATGATACAAATTTTACTACAAAACATTTCTCTTGTAATCATCAATACCCACCCACCCTTTATTTTTGGAGAAATACGTGGAACTAATCTCGAAATTCCTCCTAAAGTCACGAAAGTCGGTGCAATGTATTACGGAAATGTAAAGACATTTTACTATTAAAATTATTGATCAATAATTTTAAAACAACAAATTGTTTGTGATACGAAGATGATCCGAAGAGACCTCTTTCTTCTACGAATAGCTCGGCAGTCACCAGACTGACTCATCAGTTTTACAAATGCGTGCATTAGTGCATAGGCGGCTGGTGCACCAAAAAAGTGGGGGGTCAAAAGAGATGCGAGTGTGTGGGTGGGGCGCTGATTTTTTTTTGTAAAATGGACTATATTATTGGATTTTAACGTCATTATTGATTAAATGACCTTCTCTAAAAAATTCGCGACACGACCTCAAAAATCGGAACGGATGGCTACCGTAGAGTCCCTCCTTCCAATTCAAAGTTCAATTTCAATTCTCATGAAATAACAACATGAGAAAAATATAAAACGCTTACCTATTAAGTCAATTCTTCTTTCTTTAAACTCGTGAATCGATCAATGATGTCGTCACAAAACGGCGTACTCCCAAACACAGAGAAAGCAGGTCAGTTATAAATTTATTTATTTGATATTATGTTATACAATATACATCCGTATTATAAATTAGAAGAAAGACGGCCTGCGATTTTTTTGTTTTTCGCAAATTGTTCTATTACCTTTGTAAAGTCAATATCTACAGTATTTTCGATCTTCAAAACAACAAGTACAGAAAGCCTCTCGTGACACATACTATTTCTAAGGTATGATTTTAAAGATCTTAAGCATGAAAAACTTCTCGCACATGATGCAGTTGAGACAGGTATCACAAGGAGAATTCGGATTAGTTTTGTCAAGTATGGAAATATGTATATCACAGAGTTCCATTTCAACAAGAAAATTGCATCTTTTCCTCAGTTCTGTTATCTCCGTGGATATTTCTGGCAAAGAGTCGATGTATTTTTTGTACATTTTCTGAAAAATTTGTATCTCCCCCTTTATTTTTTTCCATATCAAGATAATATGTTTCAGAGACTTTTTGAACTGATGCAATTTTTATGATCTTTGATGAATTGGAACATATTACATCTTTTAGAGATTGAAAAATATCCAACTCATTTTCTTTGAACCTTTCGTTTGTGTTTAAAGCAGCATCTATAACTGGAAAAGCAATTTACGTTTAATAGAACGATTTAACACTTTGTGACATGCTGAAGGAACTGCCGCCTATTTCCGAAGAGACCTTTCTAGAGCGTGGAAGTTTTGGAGAAGTTAACGATTTTGCTTCATAAATATCGTTAACATATATCACAACTTTTCAAAAAAATCTTCACTTCGGAATTCATGCAAACATTCTTTTGTTGCATTAACCAGTTCTTTAACTATTAAAAAAATTAGCGATTTTGATTGCAAAGCTTTTGAAAGCGTATCTTTAGTTTCCAAAACTCTTTGGATCAGAAGTAGACAAAAAATGAATTGGAAACTTTCGATATTTTTCAACAAATCTTCAGCTTGGGATCCATTTTTAGATGGATCGTTAATTTTGAACTTTGAAAAGTGAGGGGGCAAGGCCCCTTTACTTTTGAAAGTGAGGGGGCAGTTGCCCCCCTTGCCCCCCCGGACGAGCCGCCTATGCATTAGTGGATGGAAGGGGGAGGGCAGTGGTCAACTTCAAGCAAAGAGGGACGTCTTCCGGTTTGCCCTAGGCTAGTAGTAAAAATTCCTGAGCTCGCGTTTACCAAACTTTGGTCCGGATTGAGACCTCTTATTCTCCTTCTCTGCGGCGCAGACAATTTATATTCCACGCACAGAAATTATATGTTCCACTAGGATGTATTTAATACAAGTAAAGCACTCGGTAAAAACGAGAGAAAAAACTGCATAAAATTTATGTATTTTGAATGAAAAAAGACTTTACGTTCAGAATTGAATTTCAGAAGCGTTTTTAGTGAAGCTAAACCTAAAATGCTGCTTTTAAGTTTGAATCATTAATAGCAAAATCTGCAAAAGTTGTCTTACATAATGGTGCAACGCCACTTTCGACGAAATGCTCTTTAAAAAAAAAACGCATCGCTTGTACTTATTTAGTGAAAGTTTAGTTACTAGTGATTTAATTTACTAATGAAAGTTTAGTTTGGAACCATAGAACTGACTCTAGGGCCTTCTGAATGAATAGGCACACTTTAATTACATAATAAATCTGAACATTAGCCATTGATATTTTTTATACCATCATAATATAATTATCAAACATTGTAATAAAAATTGTATCTTCTTTTCATTCTGATGTCTCAATTTTTTTCATTCATTTCCTCAAACTTTGAGCTAGTGTTATGAAAGAGGGTCGTTGGTAAGAAACTTTTAGAACATTATACAATACTTTGAGCCCCCAAGACCCTCTAACCCCCCGCTGTATCCGGATTTCAACTAAAATAATTATGGTAACCTTTCTCTTAACGCAATTACTTCTAAACATTTTACTAAATAGTATTTCTGTTAACAACAGACCACGCGTCAGTAAAAAAATCTAATCTTTATGGAAGTCATTGGACAAACGATTTTAGGGATGATAAAAAAATATATGTGTGCATTATAAATTATTATAAAACTTTTAAAAAAATTCCAAAAATATCATTTTAAAACTTCTTTAATAAATGAAGATGTGAATACATTACGGAAAGTAATATTTTGTTATAATTGTAGCATTTGTAATACCCATACTATTTCTGTATTATTATTTAAAAACCTGCGACGGGCCAAACACCAGTGGCATAGCGAGTGTTAGTTAAAGCCCTGAATACGTCTCTTAAGTAGCGACACGTTCAATCGTTCGCCATTTTGGGGGGTAACGGCCACTCTCTCCTTGAGTCTGCTATTGAGAAATACGGAGTTTCGTTTATTGAATGTGGACTTTTATTAACAAATGTTTACAGATTCCCAAATATAACTTAAATACCTAATGATCTACATATAAAAAAAATCATTTTACCTTAAATAATAATTTATTTTTTATATTAAAACACATAATAACTAAATGCGTGTTTTGAAATAATTCGCGATCATTTTGAAGAACAATTATATTAAATTTTTTTTGCTAAGACTTTCTAAGTTATAAATTACTCCAAACTAGGGTTGATAAAGACAAGATTTTTTTTAAAAATAAAAAAAATCGGATTTTTTTTATTTAAATCAGATTTTTTTAAATTTAAATTTATTTAAGTATGGTAATTGATACAAACATATATGTTAACTTAAACCGTTCAAGTTAGAGATCCAAATCAATTAATACATGCAAATTCTTTTTACATATAATTAAAAATATATATAATTAAAGATATATATATATATGAATAATTCGTAAATCAGTAGGAAATAATTACTTAAAATAGGATTTTCTGCTTGTTTTAATACTTACTTTTCAATTATCTATAACATAATTTTAAAAAATCCCTTTTCGGCAAGCTTGAAGGCAAAGGTAGATTCCTTTACGTTAATGTTACAAAAGTAATGAAATATTACATATTGATCAATGCAGACGTGGACAATGCTTCGTTTCTACACATTGCAATATTTACTCTGTGATTCTGCTTTCATGACATTTAATTTTTTACTATACCAAGGTTTTATCATTACATTTTTCATTCCAAAAAGTTATGATAGATTTATCGGTCAGTACATTGGTAATTTTTTTTTATATCTCAACACATAATCATTGAACAGGTAGGAGTCGTAAAGAAATAAACATCTCAGCAGTGCAAATATCTCCTAGATAACATTAAGCCAGCTTATCTGAGACAGTAACAAGAAATTGACTCTTGAAACGAATGAAAAAAGACTCTAGATTTAAAAATTAATTTATTTAATCTAGGTTACAATATAATTGTGCGAACATTACTTTGTCATATGGTAAAATCACATGACATGAAACACTTAAATACTACTAAAATGGGCTCATTTAGAGAACTTCCTGGTTACAGAGATAATAGTCACTAAATTCTTAACATATAAGAGAATAAAAATTATTAAACATTGTGAGTAGCAAATTTAATACGTTTGTTTAAAGCATAGGATATGAATGCAGCCAATTTGAATAGTAAATTTAAATCTCCATCGACGGTTAAAACCAAATACTTAGGCAGAAAATCCCAAAACTATTTTAAAGTTAAGGAGATATTTTTCAATAGCAAAAAGGATAAAGGGAACTCTTATTTAAATATCTATCATTTTTGGCTATTTTATATTGATTTCATTAAACAAATCTTGGTCCCGCCATGTTTAGTTAAATATCAAATTAAAGTAATCTGTCAAATTAACTAATTATCAAATTAGTTGTTTGATTAATTAAAATTAACTATTTACTTAATTAAAGTTAAATAATTAATTGTTACAAAATCTTCACTAAAAACCTTTTAATATAAAAGTTGTTCGTTCTGATAAGGTGATAATTCGCTTAATTGAATTTTTTTTTCCTTTCTTTAGTTGTAGAATTGAATTTTTTTTTTCCCTATCTTTTTAAGCATTTTAGCTCATAACTTATAAAAAATTGTAGCTATCAAAAAAGTTTCAATACAAAAGTTATTTATTATAAAGAGGCAATAATTCGCCTATTTAGAATACTCAATTATATATACTCACATTTAATTTTTTTAATAGTAGGTCTTGAATTTCATTCTATTCTATTCTAGAAGGTCTATTTTCATTTGGAATCCATTTATCTCTCCCGATCCTTTGCAGCCACTGTTTTCTTCTCTCTGCATTACGCTTGCCTATAGGTAAACGATAAAATCTGAAGCCCGATTTCACGCTGTTCGAACATCTAACAGCACAGCAAGTGGGCATCTTCAAATTTTAAAGTATCTATTAAACGATATAAATATGAAAGCGAAAATAACTAAAACAGATAGAGCAAAGCGCTATACACACATTCAAGCAAAGACCCAACATGGCGGCTGTTTACCCATGTGACTGGCAACTTCCAATCAAAATCGAAAGCGGCACGAAGTCTATGGGGAAAAGAGTGTCGCTACTTAAGAGACGTATTCAGGGCTTTAGTGTTAGTGACCCCCGGTCATAATGCTGTTTTCTCGCTCCATAATCGTGGCTTAAAGTGTCAAACATGCGCGTATGTCTTCGTCTTTCAGGAAGAAGTCACTAAGTCCAAGTTTCGAGATATGATCATTTTAAGAATATCATTTAAGAAGATAATAAAACTTGGTTACAATTACAGAAATTAAATTTCTATGAAAAAATGCATTCAATTCGAATCTTCTTATCTATTAAAAAAATATCTACTTAGATGTTTAATGTTGTCGAAATTTAAAATCTAATAAAAATTAGATTTCAGAAATTAAATTTTCTGTGAGAAGTAAGTGCAATGTATTCTTATTTTATTATCTAAATTACTTGCATTCTGCTAATAACAATTCAAAAATTATAAAGTATCCAGCAAAAAATACAGTGTTGTTTTTAAATGTTAGAAATTTTCATATGTTTAGCGAGATACATATGTTTGATAACTTTATATTTCAATTTGTACCATTCTGTACTTCCATGTCTGATTTTCATAGTGACACATTATCGTCGAATGCAAGCTATCTATCAAATGTTATATTTCTAATTGTAGTGTATCTTATTAAAAATTTTCTGATATGTTCTACTAATAATAGTATTTTATCATTTTTTTGTACCTCGATCTTGTCTGTAATGCTTATAAATATTTCCTCAAACTGAACGCTTCATTTTAGATGAATTCTGCACAAGTAAATGGAGTCTTAAACTGATTGCTTCAAGGATTCCTGCACTACTTCAAGCTGCACATTCTTGAAATGTTTCCTGTTTGGGTTTTTCATTCCCCTTTACCATTCTGTTTGCATATTTAAAAGTTTTAAGTACTAGTTCCTTTTAAATTGTACTTTTCTTCAAGATATCTTGAAAAATAACTATGAAATAAGACTGAACCAAATTATGCCGCTTTTATGGAATGTTATAAAAATGCCTCCAAACTGACATATTTTTCAGTTCATCTGCTAAATTAACTTTGTCGATTTTATGGTCTAATTATTAAATGTATTCTAAGCAGTTATAATTAAAATGCTGTCGGCTTTTGACCATTTTTGACAGTTTGGAGAGGGAGGTGCCAGCTCAGGTGTCGTCTTCGTTATTTGACCGAGGTTCGAAATTACAAGGTCTGTCCCCAAATAGCCATGTGTTGCTCCAAAATGGGACGTTAATATAACTAAACTAAGCTGATTCTGAGAGTGGGTTAATAGCTGTGCTAGTAGATTGTATCTTTGAAGCAGATTGTAAGAAAGAATTCTTTGCTTTTCTGGTGGTGTGAACGTGAAAGAAAATTTAGTAGATCAGTCAATAGAGTGTTCCATTTCAAATAGAAAATATATTACTGAAACTTTATACAACTGAATGGATCTAATTTTTTCTACTAATTTCTATGTATGATATTTAAGTCTTCAGTTATTTCAATTTCTATAGAGATTCATTTCCCAACATAACTTGAAATAGAAAGATTACAAATTACATCAAACTGAAGGTAGTAAATAGTTATAATAGTTTATGTATGCAATATACCGTGAAATGGAAGTTATTTTTGCTGAAAAGCACTAAAAAATAGTATTTTGTGATAATTGCGAAGGCATTTAAATGCATTTTGAGACAATATACAGTAGTTCGTAATCATTTCAAATACACTTGATTCAAATCTATTTGTTATTGTGATCAGAAACCGAAAAACATGTTTCCAATTACTCTGGGGTAATTGGGAACACTTCGGCGTAAAATAAGAATGCTCCTGAAAGTGAGATTGATTAATTAATAAATTATTTTTGAAAAGATGCATTGTTTAATGAACTCTTCAGAATATGTTTATGCACTCATAAAAAATATAGACCTCTTCTCCATCACATACTATCCTTTTAAAGAGAAAAAAATGGCAGAGTCTGCAGAATTCGTCCCAATTACCCCAACTGACCCTATATCTAGAGAGTTATGACTACGGGCACGTGACTGTTTCAACATAGCGTGCCTCTATGGTCAGGGGAAATGGGTTGGAGATCTCCAATGTGATGCCAGTCTGTAAGAATGGCTAGGGCAGA
Organism: Araneus ventricosus; assembly: GCA_013235015.1. NCBI lineage: Eukaryota > Metazoa > Arthropoda > Arachnida > Araneae > Araneidae > Araneus > Araneus ventricosus. The sequence continues at coordinate 10,610 of BGPR01030235.1, forward strand.
GTGGACAATAGATTGTGTACAAGTACCACCACCGTTGTGCTGACTCTCAGTAGCAGGGATCCTATATATCTTTTTTTTTGTAATTTTTTAATTCCATTATTTTGGTCTTTCAATTTTATTTCAGTTCTCGCAAAAGATTGTTTCACCATCCTTTTACATATTGTCTTTAATAGTTATAAGAGCTTAATTCAATTTTTTTTTAAATTTAAAAATCTAGTATTAATTTTTTTGTGGACTTTTTTTTATTGTATTGTATATCCTCTGATTTAATTGTTCCAAAATGCATTTTAGAATAGAAACCATAATCTGAAGGAAAAAATTGCAACTATTTTTAAAAAAATTATATTAAAGAATGTAAGATGAAATAACTGATAATAAAATTAATTTTCTTGCAAATTATGTGTTTTTATTTATGTATTGTATAATTTGTAATGTGCCACTAACATAAAGATGCATATACACTTGGGAACAGAACAGTTTGCAGAGTTCTCGAGGTAATTATTTTTACATTGAACACACCTCGATCCATAGGAAAGAGGGGAGCACACATCGTTACCCTTGTCAGTCAGAGAATTATATATATATATGTATACAGGGTGTCCCAAAAAAGCGGAACAAGTGTTTATTTCCTTAAATATTGCTCCTAGATGTATACTTCCAATTCCAACGTTTTATCAAAGAGGTTGAGAATTAGTATGAAAACACTTTGACTTCTATGGGGATTGATTGACGATTTAAAAAGTTTTACCGTAAATATGCAGCCAAAACGGTTATAATTCCATTTTATCCTGAGACCAGAGTACGCAAAACTTACAGATTCATAATCTTGAGCCGAGCAAATCCTCCGATAGATGCCAACCCATTATCAGACAACATTTCGGCTTACTATTATTCGATGCAATCTAAATTATTGCACGGGCTTTGATCGAAAGCAATGCAACGGAAACAATCTGTCAAATGCTCCCGTGGAACTTCAAACTGCCCAAACAGTGTGTTTATTCAAGGGGGGGACAATGCTTTAGAAATACGATGACATTTTGAACAGATGTGTTCTAAGTGGTAGAAGAGATTCATGTGCTTCGGCCAGCTATGATTTTGGGAATATTTTGTCCAATTCGTAGCCCAATTGAAGCATATTATTGCATGATATGTTGTTTACCAGAGTTAACGAGTATGTATTTGTATATATGAAGTAGCTGAAATACACGGCATTTCTCAGGATTGAATTATTTTCATGTCTAATGTTTTTAATTTAAAAATTACTTTTGTTTAAAATATTATTACACACACAACCATTTTATCGTCTGAAACATTTTGTTAATAAAAATAGGAATTACTCCTAGAAAATACGCAGAATAGAGTGTGAGATAAATTCTATAGAGAACACAAAAAAATGACCCATATATTGTTAATTACTTACAATTGAAATTGGAGGACCTGTTATTTTTTTTGTCAAAGCTCCTTTACTGTTTCCATTTTTTTAGATTCTTTTTTGATAGCCCGACTCTTAAACAAGCTCCAAATATTGTTGCGAAAATGTCCAATGTGTGTACGTGAATATAGTCCAACCAGCAGGATAATAGAAAACAATGACGCCTTATTCCACGAATATTCCAGAAAAAACACGAAGCGCAAATAACAGAACTTGTATAAATTATCAACACAAGTAGACATTAGATCACTAATAAATATCAGTAACAGCACTTTCATTAGCGTTCAGCGTCTATCAGTTCACCAGCTTGCAATATTCCAGAAAGTTCCATGTCTCGGTTCCTATGAGGGATAGAGCCATAATTCTTGAGTTTTCTAGAACATTCATTTTTATCGCCAAGGTCGGGTGTTATTAGCATTGCAACCATTAAGAGTGTCTGTAAAATACTATTTTTAACTACCAGGCTAACATTGCGGTGAAAACGGTTTTACAAATTCGTAACAAAATATTAAACTTTCTAAGAGTTCCAGAATCTATTTTACTATGGCAGAATGAATACAGATAGAAACGGTTTGTTTGGTCTTTCCGTCGAAGTAACTATCCAGTGCAACTATACATATTTCCCATTGTTAGCTCAAGGATATTAAATCGGATTACAAGCTCGGGTATTTCAGCTAATATTTAATAATGCTTTAGGAGGTTTTTTGAGACTTATCAACAGAAAGAAGCAAAACTGAACTCTAATGTGATGCCAGATGTTAAAAACCAAAATGTTTGCACCATATTTCATTCCCTTGGAAATAAAAATGAATACCAATCATTTCCGGAAAAAATAAGACTCATCTAGCAAAAGAATAAGATATGATTTTCCGCAGAACTCGGGATTAAATCAAGAGAATAACCGAACGAATAATAAAAATAATTCGCCGTATTTTTGTGTAACCTCCCTCTTTCGGAATTAATTATTTGTAGCCTCACCCGATACATTATACATTTTTTTCCGATAATCGATTTTCGTTCATTCTTTCCGAACTTTTAGTTGCTTTTATTTGGACATAGCTAGAAATGTCTCTAAAAGAAATATTGGGACAAAAAATGAAAGCGTATTAATTGAATTTCGGAAGCAAGTTCAACATATTTACCAAACCTTATGTCTGGAGAGCACCAATTCCGTTCTTACTCATTTGTTTCGATGAAGTAGGATTTATTGAGCTTAGACTTCCAGAATGAGTTCAGGGTTCATAACGGCAAACAGAATTAATATGTTAAGTAAACAACGAGATAATTTTTTTGTTTATTTGTTAATAGCGTACTATTATTATTTACGTTCTTATCTGTTATTAAATAATCTTTCCGACAAAACGTCCTTTCTGTTCAATGTTATTATCCCAGCTGAAAAGGCAGAAGTCGAAAACATTTTTATTATAGACAAAAGGAAAAAAAATCAATTTATATTTTAAAGGAGGCACAAGAAAATTAAAAATAAAATATATGTTGGAATCATTAAATTTACCAATCGAAGCCATTATTGCGTTTAAAAGCTATTTAGCTTCTCTATGTGTTTCATAGCATTACAGTTTCTTTGCGCATCTTTCGTGTGATACTTTTACCTTCTTAGCAGTTGACCCATCTAACAAAAAATTCAACCTCAGAACGTTCATTCACACTTGAGGACAGTTATCTCTCCTGCAGAAATACAAACCGCAAAATCCTCCTTTGATGACTAACCTCTTTTCTCCGACAATCCAATAGGTTTGTTTGCGGATTTATTTCACAAACAAACCACAAAAAGGAACTCGCTCCACTCTCTATTAAGCCTATTAAATTTCCAGGAGGCCGAACAACAGCTCCGGTCAGAACGGCAGAAGGAAACAGCTTCTTCAAATGGCTGTGACATTACGCTTCGCCGGAAAAGGAAAGGAAGATCTCTTCCATTGATGTCCAATCTTCAGGAAATAGATGTTTGGAAATCCATCCTCTCATCCGCGGTGTCTCGCAGCGATGCTTTGTTGTGTTTCATGGAACAATGATTCGGAGGGCATGCACTGCTTTGCAAAAGTAGCACTAATCTCATTTTTATACACTTTTACTAAACTTGTCTTGTTTCAAGTTTGTGCATCTTTACAACGGGGTTTTTATAGAAAGTTATTAAAGCAATAAAAATAAAATATCTGTTGAAACCATTTAATTTCTTTTGGCAGCCACTCATACGGTAGAAAGTTGTTTAGATTCTCTATCTGCATTATGTCATTACAGTTTGTTAGAATTTTTCTTTTTTTTAGATACGTTTTGAATGAACTGCTGAGCAGTTGACTCATCTATCAAAAAAATTCCACCTCATAACTTCTATTAATCTATCGTATTTTCAGTTTCAGGATAGTTAGTTGCCTCACATTCAAAAACACTAACTGCAAAATCCTCCTTTGATGGGATAGGTTCAGGTTCAGCTATTAAACAAAGTTTCGAGATACTTCGTTTCTAAAGAATATCTGATTATTTTTTGTTAAATGCCTGCAATAGAGCTTGGAAAACCTCACTAGAAATCGAAAAGTGCGGTGTTTCTGAAATTTTGGCAAATCAGCAGTAGCCATGGGCCGACGACGCTAGAAATTCTCCGAGTCTATCCGAGTAGCAATAACTTCGGAAATCGATTCAGCGCTGGCTGTATGGGATGCATAAACTTGTGCATCCGAAACTTTTCTCTTTTCCGAGGCATCTAACTCGGAAGGTATCGGAAAGTTTACTCGGCCAGAAACCAGTCGCCCTCTATGAAACGAGCCATCGATTTTGGGGTTTTGAAAATTTCCTCCGTTTGATAAACTCGAAGAAGGACAATAGAACGAGTTCTTAAATTGAAAGACTTGTTATTTAGTTATAAATAAATAAAACTGATTTCCGTCCTCGACTCTGGCTCTAAGCTCACAGCGAAATCTTATTTTCTTCCTAATTTCATTTTAGTTCGTTATTATTCGAATTTGGAATTGTTCGCGCTGATCCTGTTTGCTTACATCGGTGAATTGTTGGACTCATTTTTAGGAAATCATCGAGTGCATTAGAAGTGAATTCAGTTGTAGTTATGAAGGAAAAAAAACTTCTTTGGTCATTTTGTATTGTTATTATTTTTATTAGATATTCTACTTTGTTTCCACATCAGTTGAATTTTAACACCTGCAAAAAAATTATTTTTTCTGGTGTTTTGAAAACGGAAAAAAAGTCTACTTTCAAATAATAATTGTAGATGGCAGCACGGTTCTTCTTTTCTGTTGAGATGTCTCTTCCTTCTTCCCAAGTTGCAAGTGCTATGCAACATCCACAAGTTGCATGTTACACTTGTATATAAAGAAAATAATACCTCCTTTTTTCTACTCCTACGAATACTACTAAAAAAAACGCTGAGCAGGTTCCCACTGGCGCAGTTGGCCTTTCACGCTTCTTACTCCCGGTTACCCGGGGTTCTATCCTTGCTCTTGGTTTGTTTATGCCAGCGTCAACAAATGTCTCATTTTCCTTTCCTTAAATTCTTTTATTCAAAATTTTCTCCCCATATCATTCGTTTTTATCCTCTCCTTAAAATGTTTTAGATCTTGCTTATCACATCTCGTGTTTTATTTCATTGTTCTACTTCTACAAAATTTCTTAAATTTTAAATTCTAAAGCTGAGCGTATTCTTTCGTAGGGATTCTTATGGCTCATTCTAAATGAAAAATACGTGTCTCTTCCAAGAATGTAAAGAAGCCTCTGATATAGTAAAGATCAACATTCATTCATTCAAATAATTGACAGATAATTACATACAAGAATGACTTCAGATACTTAAATACAGAACATATCTTCAAGATTTTAAGTATCCTTGAAGCTATGAATAAATTATATAATCTTTTATTTATGCTTTAATTAATTTGTGTTTAAAATCGGAGCAATACATCTAGACTATTGAATCCTGTATGGAATGATAGAGAATTTTTATATCGGATTTTGCAATTTTTTTAATAAATATATGCACAAATTAAAGAAAAGAAATATCCATTAAAAATCTGTTAGTTTATTTACAAAGTTCCTTAGGAACAATTTAGTCTATGCATTATTTATAGCCGAGGAATACAGCTGAAATCTAGGTAGGACTTTTATTCACCATGTTAAGAATTCATTAGTTATAGTTACATACATGGCAGCCCCAGACAGTCTGGCAGCAAAATGACCGCTACAAGGCTTCTTTACGGTTTGCTGAAAGTTCTTGCTGTTTTCATAGTTGTATGTACTGAAAGTATTCCTGTTCTTTTTTTTTCAAATGATAGTCTAATAATATTTTCTTATTAAGTAGTATTAAATGACCCCAAGCTTCAGGAAAACTCCGATTCCTAGAAAAATAGCCACCAGTCTTCAAGTGAAATGTATTTCCTTAAGTTAAAGAATGCAATTTTTGACCACTTCCGGTGAAAATTCCCAAGCAGTCAATTGATGAAGAGAATAAAAAATTTCAACCGAAAAAATCAGGTTTGTACCCCTTTAACCGACAACCGACTGAAAAAAATACAGGTAGTAGAAAGATACAGCGCATCGTTTGTCACCCAAACGACATTCGTCTATACTCTTTCCGTCAAAATTTAAGCGCTTTTTAGAATCTTTTGATTAACCTTAATCGAATGCCACTCAAAATTGTTACCCTATCTATTGATGATGATCACAATTACGATTCGACCTCTGAAACGAAAGCAATATCTCCTCACTTGGCAGATAAAATCAGCGCAGGGTAGCCGGCCTTTTCAAAGCATCGGAATTCTCGGAGAGGGGTGGATCTCGTGCAACAACGTATTCGAGTGTTCGATCGTCTGCAGATAGTGTTATTCTCAGGACTCGGGGTTGAGGATCGTTAACAGAGTGGTGGGAGGGGGGATTTCTCTCCAAGAATGGCAATCATCACTCATGCCCAAGTGGTCAGCTGGGATCGGTCAAATATGTATGTGTCATTTTGGATAATCATGAAGAGTGGAGGAGGGAGGGAACTTGGAGACAAAGAATTTCGTTTCTGTTAAGTACGCAAAAGATAAAATAAATTTTGAGCTTATTAATCATCAGTAAACATTTTATTGAAAAATAAATGTAAGGTTTCCTAAATATTGCAGTTTTATTGTATTAAGGCGTGTTAGCATTACCACACCATTCGTGATGGAGATCTTTATGACCTTGAACATCAGCTCTCCCTTTTCAAATATTAACTATATTTGGAGACTAGCTTATGTACAGAGTTTTGGTTAATTTAAGATTCTATTTAATTTCTTTGAAAATTAGATTAGTTGTTAAAAACTTAATCGTTTGCTTAAATTTCGCTTTTAAAGGAGGTTACATGAGTTTAAGATGACGACACGTGAGCCAGTTCTACGCTCTTCTGAAAGATATAAACGTTAGAATATTTTTCTTCGTTACTGCAGTCCAGGGGTTCCCAACCTAAGGTACGCGTACCCCTGAGGGTACGCGAAGGACTAGTTGGGGGTACGCGAAATCAAAGTTGACAAGGACGGAAACAAGAAATTATATGGAATTAAAAAAGTTACATAATTTTGTTTTCCCAAGTTAATATTTGCTATTTAATAGATATACCACTTGAGGAGTTCATCATTATGGAGTGTAATTTTTAGCTATCCCTAGAAGCTAACACGAAATTTGTACAATACTGGTTTCATCGCATTCTAAAACATCAACTGCTACCTAGCCTCTTCTCTCCTAGAATCCTTCCTATTTGTTTGCGGATTCCTTTTACGAACAAACCTCAAAAAGGAACTCACTCCTCTTGCGGGCATCTCACTCCACTCTCCATTAAGCCTATTAGGTTTCCGGGAGGCCGAACAACAGCTCCGATCGAAACGGCAAGAGAAAGCAGTTTCTCTAGGCGGCTGAGCCATTACGCACCGTCGAATGGCATAGAGAAGATCTCTTCTTCTCATGTCCATTCCTTAGGAAATTCATCCTCTTATTCGAGACTCCCTGTAGAGATGCTTTTCTGTGTTTCATGGAAAACCGATTGGGGTGATATGTACTACTTAGCAAAAGTAGCAAGGATTTGTTTCCTACAATCTTTTATTTAACATGGCATGCCCATATTTGTAAACATGGAATTTTGTAATCGAATTTTGACTCGCTTCCAGATATACTAGATGTTTTAATGTGCTTAACTGAGCATATATAAAATAGAATTCAGCGTGGATAATTAAACAGTCCATTCATAACATTCTACCAATAATTAGTTCTGTTAAGACAGGCATATCACATTATGTTTTTCACTCAGTCATGAAAAAGGCCGTGATCTTTTATAATTATGCCTGTTTATAAGTCTAATTAATGAAATATATATGTTTTATTTTTTAATATGCCTCTATGTGTGCCTTTTTCTTTCTAAAGATGAAACTCTCCCAAATTCATAACATCGCCATTACATGTGTTTATTAATGTAAGAATATTAATGGAAGCAGTATTAAAGATACGTGTTTAAAATTAAGAAATTCATTAAACACTCTTATGCTATTTAATATTTATTCTTTATTTTCTTTGTTTAAAGGGATTCTATTTTCAGACAACGAATATAAAGAGAAGAAATATAATAATTAGGTATCGGAGACTTGTCTGGATGAGAAAAATATGAGATGTTTGCGTATTGCTTTTCAGTTTCAGACTGCTATGCTCAGAACGAAGGTTTTTGTTTGCTGTTAGTTGTTTACAATCTTTAAATCTAGATCTAATTTTTTCCGTCTA
>BGPR01030236.1:0-18788 GCA_013235015.1 Araneus ventricosus
CTTCAGCCATTCCAATCATCAATATTTAAGAACTGTATCAATGTTCCTGCGTATCAATCTACCCCATCTCCCCTTATATATAAAAGAGAAAAAGACTCACTGATTCATCACAAAATGTCCTAAACCACTAGGACTAGAAACTTGAAATTTGGCAGGCGGTTGCTTCTTGGGTAGTAGGTGCTCACTAAGAAAGGAGTTTTCGAAATTTAAATTAATTAAAAATTACTCTAAATTTTAACGTTTTTCGCAGTAACTTCGGAGCCTATTATCGCACAAATACCCATTTTTGCATCATCTTAAAAATAAAAAATTAGCTTGTCAATGACACTAATTGTATTTCCATGCGACATTCTTCTTAATTTTAATTAATTTTTGAAAATGTTTTCAAACACAATTTCCAACAATATTTTTATTTTTATCGTCTGCAGCTCATTTTTTTTATTTTGGAGCATGCGCAGACGAACTCCTTCACCGATTTAAAGAAAAGAAACATTATTAACTGAGAACTTATTATGACGAACTGAGTTTCGAAAGTTATTCTTGTCGATATTTTCAGATGTAATTTGAAAACTCTTTTGTAAATTATTTATAAGTAGTTGTTCTGTCTTTGTATATATTTGTATTATCAAGAAAATATCTGAAATAAAAAAAGGACTTTGTACTTGTTGGGATTCCGATGTAAAAAACTCAAACTCATCTCCAGAACCGGAATTCCTACTCAAGAAAGAAGGCTCAATTGAAACCAATAATATAAGCATCATATATTATGTACATAGTTTACAGAAAGAACAATTAATCATATTCTGATTATGAAAATCTCGCTCTAAATAGTAAAATACAAACTCATATTCTCACATCTCAGACGATATTCTTTCTGTAAAAAATGAAATGCTAGATTTACAAAATACAACATATAAAATTAAATGTCGTTCAGCGCTGTTAGTTCGTTAAAATAATAGCTTAATCTGGATTCCTGATTTGTCTTTCTAAAAACATGGCGGACATGGAACAACAACATCGCTGAAATTGATCTCACGAACACGAATTTCTTCTTTTCTTTCTATTCTTTTATGAATACTTTCTAATTTTTGAGTTTAATTTTTAATGTTTTTAAATTTACTAATTTAAATGTTTTTGTTTCATTCTTAATGATTAGTTTTGTATAATTCTTAAGATTAAAATGATTTAGTTAAAATTATTATTTCATTTAATCTCCGAACTAGACGACATCACCCATTTGTGATATTTTTTATTATTTCAATCTATTTAAGATGGTAAAGATACTTCAGACATTTAATCGTGTCCAAGTGACTTTTTGTATTTAAAATTAATTGTTACTTTAATTTAATCGCGGATTTAAATAATAAAAATTCTGTAATTAGATGTAAGTGTCAGACACGCTTTTGTAATTTAAGGGGTTAAGACAAATCAAGCAAACAAACATTCTTAAGAAATTATTAATAACTTTTGAAATAATTAGCTTTTTGCTGTTTCAAAAAATAGTGTGGGATAGTTTTCAAAAACTGCGAGATCCTAAAAAACACCAAAGTTAAAATAACGAGACGGCGGTGGTACCGTTGCAATCAGCAGTCCATTTCACATCTAGAAACACTCATAAAATTAAATTCGTTGTGCGCATATTTTCCCTAAAAATCGACATGCTTGAAAAAATGCGCTTCAAAATTGAGAGCAAAACACGAATAAAAATGGCGCAGTTTGGGTCCGAGGCTTAGATTTCTCATGAGAACGCCAGGATAAAATCATAAAACAAGTGTTTCGTATTAATATGTAATTTAATTATCAATCTCTTTAATACAATATTTACACAGAGTAGTATAATGGATACAGAATAAATAAATCAGAAGTTTATCGCATGTAGCAAGGGACTATGGTAGTTTGTGAATTATCTATTCTGTAACCATTATACTACTCTGTGTAAATATTGTATTAAAGAGATTGATAATTAAATTACATATTAATACGAAACACTTGTTTTATGATTTTATCCTGGCGTTTTCACGAAAAATATACGGCGCGGACCCAAACTGTGCCTTTTTTATGTTTTATTTAGAGTAGCTTTTGATGGCGCCGTCTGTTGACAGTAAATAGAACTACATTTTGCGTATGCGCAGTAAGACATTATTTACTATAAATATGAGCCTATTTCCCACAATATTCAAATTTTAATATAATGTTTCTTTCACGTATTGGCAAGTATTCTGCAAATTCCGTACAATTCGAAAGAAAACTCTGCATGTTATAATCAAAAAGCATGCGGAGTTTGAAATTTTTAATTTAATACCGATTTTTACTCATATTCTGATAAATATTTTCATTGTCTCACTTTGGGTCCTAGTAATACTCCTCAAGCTCTTTAAAATGACACCAGAACCAACCTCCTAGATAAACGCGTTTCCACGATACACTTATTTATAACCTTATATAAAGCTAATTCGTAACAATCACGCGCATGCGCCTACACTAGTACGATGACGTCACAGGCAAAACAAATACTATGCGACAAACTCTCACAGATATGATCCATCCGTTGTGGGGTCAACCATTCTTTTCGCATTATTAGTCTTGTAGTTATGAGCGATTCAAATCTGACGGCATTTGTCACACAAGAAAGTTCGACCGACTGTCACTGTAACGAGCGGAAAGACGTTTTCACGTGAAAACGCGCCAAATTGTGCAAGTGCATGAGAAAATCGAAGAGAGAACACTTCTGCTGGTTAAAACCCTAGGGTAGTCTAATTTAGATTAATTCTGTTTCTACAGCTGCGACGGATAAAATTTTAATTGCGAAAACAAATTACAATAAAGACGTGAAATCCAGTCATAGCTTAATAAAACTGGCAGGTGAAACGACATGGATCACTAGCGAATACTTATAATTAAGCCAAATCATGCAACAAGAACGTGATGTTAAAGAATATCTTGTCATTGCATCCGTCATTTTTTTGTTACATTCCGTTATTTTGGAATAGTGCCTAAAATATACCAATGGAAGCATTTCCTAAATAAAATTGAATCTATTCAAAATAGCTTGCCAACATAATTTGAATTTCGCTGCTTTCATTTGTAGCTTCAATAATACAGGGTGTCCGAACAGTATCTTTACACTTTAGAAAAATTATTAAAAGAAAACAAGTGAAGATATGCACTTACAGCTTTTTGTATTAAATAAAGAAACTATCAAAGGGGTTGCTTTTTTTACACTGTTCAGAACATTTCAATGTGCGGCCAATGGGTCGCTCGCAATAGTATATCTGTTACCGTTAAAGTGCAGAAATCAGTTAATGTGCACATTACCTAGCTAATCTGCAGATTAACTGATTTGCTCCGTTAGAGTGCCGAAAATTGTTTCATCTCTCAAATTACATAGGTAATCTGCAAATTACCTAGATAATCTGCAAATTACCTAGATAATCTGCATATTACCTACTAGGCACTCGTTAAAGTGAAAATAAGATGTTTGCTGAAACAACAACAACGTTTCTGTACGCTTAAATTAACATAATGTTATTTATTTATTTGTCGATATCTGAAGAATCAAGTAAATACAATCAAACAATCAACAAATTAGTTGATAGAATCAATCATCAATCAATTTAAAAACTATAATAGAAAGAATCAAACGGTGTAAAATATTATTACAATTAAGGAAATTAACATAATGTTATTTATTTATTTGTCGATATCTGAAGAATCAAGTTAATACAATCAAACAATCAACAAATTAGTTGATAGAATCAATCATCAATCAATTAAAAAACTATAATAGAAAGAATCGAACGGTGTAAAATACAATTACATTTAAGGAAATTAACATAACGTTATTTATTTATTGTTCGATATCTGAAGAATCAAGTTAATACAATCAAATAATCAACAAATTAGTTGATAGAATCAATCATCAATCAATTAAAAAACTATAACTAAAAGTGGAGGAAGAGGGGGAAGGTGTAGGGAAAGGAAATGAAAGAAACAAACTTTTGAACTTTAACGATATGGAAGCCGTTAATGTGCACATTACCTAGGTAAAATGCGGAAAACTCTTGATTCCGCACGTTAACGGAGCGAATCAGTTAATCTGCAGATTAGCTAGGTAATGTGCACATTAACTGATTTCTGCACTTTAGCGGTAGTATATCGATAACAGATTTCCAACCAGGTTTTATGAAACTTGGAGAACCGACTCATCTTCATAAATGTGTTATGTATTCATGAATTTTTGGTCTTGAAGGAAAATTTCGATTGTATATAGTCTAAAATTTACGCTGCACTTGCGTTACAAATTTAAATTTGGCAATCCACGGAATAAAAATATTGAAACGAGAATGACAATATCAATAACCTAGTTCCGTTCAGTGTTCACTTCATTTAAAAATAATATTTGATACTTTATTTATTGAATTAAAAAAACGGAAGGGTATATCTTTGTAAGCTTATTTATAATCTTTTTTAAAGTATAAAGATACCTTTCGGTCACCCTGCATTAAAATAATCTGTTGAATTTTTATGTCTATTTACGTTCACTACAGATGCATAGCAAACACTTCTAAGTCCTGTATAACGAGCCGCATGTGTTCCACAACCGAAAATTTTTACGGCACAGTTGGTGCAATAATATGTAACAAATATGTTTATAAACATGAAAAGAACCGTGCCGGTACAAATCGCGTCCTTTAAGTTCTGCCCGTAACGATTGAAATATTTGTTTATTTGTTGCTTTATATTTTCTTTGATAATATGTTTCTAGTTCTTGCATATATTAATGTAATAAACAAGAAGCTGTTGTATAAAAAATCACTAATATCTATGTGTCAGTGACCTACTGAAAGAATTTTTGAGTTCCTATCATCACATGAGCATTTTGAATATCTTTCTAGGGGACGCAAAATTACTTTGAATAATTACTATATTGTTCTGATGAATTTTATATCGTACTATAGAGATATATAATTTTTTCAAACATAATAAATCGCTTGAGGACAACGGGTGGCGATATACTGCTTTCTGAGCTATTCCTGTAATCTACACTGACGAGCCAAAATAACTGGTACACCTTCTTAATATCGTGTTGGGTCCCCACGAGCGCGCAGAAGTGACGCAAAACGACGTGGCATGGACTCGACTGGTGTCTGAAGGTATCCTGGAGGAAATTCACACCATGAATCCTGCAGGGCAGTCAACAAATCCATAGGAGTGCGAGGTGGTGGAGATCTCTTCTCAACAGCATGTAGCAAGGCATCCCGGACATCTTCAGTAATGTTCATCTCTGGGGATTTAGGTGGCCAATGGAAGTGTCAGAAAGAAGTGTAAAGTCAGAAAAGTGTTCCTGGAGACACTTGGTAGCAACTCTCGACGCGCGGGGTGTCGCATTGTCCTTCTGGAATTGTTCCAATCCGTCGGAATGCACAATGGACATGAATGAGTGTAGGTGATCGGACAGGATGCTTAAGTACCTGTCAGAGTCGTCTCTAGACGTATCGGGGGTCCCATATCACGCCAACTGCACACGTCCCATACCATCACAGAGGCTCCACCAGATTGAATAGTCCCCTGTTGACAAACAGGGTCTATGGATTAATGATGTTGTCTCCATACTCGTGCACGTGCATCCGTCCGGTACAATTGGAAACGAGACTCGTCAGACCAGGTAACGTGTTTCCAGTCATCAACAGTCCAATAGTAGTGTTGTCGACCCAGGAGAGGAGTAAAGCTTTGTGCAGTGCAGGCAACAACGGTACACGAGTGGGCCTTTGCCTCTGAGAGGCCATATTAATGACGGTCCGTTGAACAGTTCGCAGGCTGACACTTGTACATGCCCCATCATTGAAATCCGTGGCAATATGAGGAAGTATTGTACGTCTGTCTCGTTTAAGGATTCGTGTCTGATGTCAATAGTCCAGTTTTTTCAAGGTCTTTTTTCCGGCCGCACCGATGGAGGAAAATTGACGTTTTACCGGATACCCGATATTCACGGTACACTCGTGAAACGGTCGTGAGCGAAAATCCGAATTTCACCGCTACTTCGGAGATGCTATGTCCCATCTCTCGTGCGCCGACTATAACGCCACGTTCAAAATCACTTAAATCTTGAAAACACGCCATTGCAGCAGCAGGAACAGATCTAATACATTTGTCAGCCATCTGTTGTCTTATATAGGCGTTGCCGACCGCATCTGGTTACGATGATTGGTTGCATATCCCCGTTATTTGCATATGCACGCCTGTACCAGTTTTTTTTTGGCTCTTCAGTGTAAGATGGTAATCTCATTGATTTGAATGGTCCAATTTAGGCAACCGTTTGAAGTCCAATCTAGGCAACCTTTGGACAACAACAAATCTCCCAACCTTATTTTTAAACTATTTTCATAAAATGATTATAGTAAATTGTAGCTAAAGAAATTTCCTTTTTTAGGATATAATAATATATTTTCCTACTTAATTTAAAACAGCGAAAGAACTATTCGTTTTCTCTTAAATTATTTAATAGGTGATGCTGATAATTGATTGGTGATAACTGTAACCAAGTAGCGCTTTTGCTTAGAAATTATTTCATACCCCCATTTACATCTTTAGAACATAATTTGCCTATTTTAAGCCCAAAATCTTTAATAGAATTGAAGTTGTGACACCGAACCAATCTAGTCGCCGCACAGTCAAAGAACAAACTCCCTCCGGGGGACACCATCAGTACACGAATGAGAAGACACCGGTTAAGTAAGCGGGTTCTCACTTCCCTAGTGGATACATAATGGTTTAGGGGTCGAGCTATCTCCACTCCAATGACGGGACGCACCTCCTGTGGGTGGAGGTTCAAGCCGTGACCGGTGATGGCCATTAAGACTTCCTGATTGGTGCTGGGACGATCTCATTCAGATATCCGCGAACACTACGCCACACAGTGATCGATTTTATAAATCTAGCTGGACAAAAATAAAAAAAAAAAACACCTTTGTTATTTCTTGGTACCAGTTGCTTCATAGGCAGCAGAAATACCCATAAAGCAATAAACCATCTCTTATTTACACGATTAGTTCCTGGAATTTTGCCTGTAATGGCAAATATTGCGACATTACATTGCATATTGCGACAATACATTTTACGATCTTCTAGAAGGGAGATAAGTGATTTGTGTTATTTGTTGTTTGACTTATTTTAAAATAATATTTGTGTTTATATAGTCATTGTGTTATCCAGGGTTAATATTATATATAAGTTTCATGTATTAAATTCGAATGTTAAATATATTTTTAATATATGAAAAATATATGGATTTTATACCATTTCACTAAATGTTATTTGGAAAGCAAAAATATTTCTTCCCAAGTCTTCGACTTCTAAGTTATATTTTTATATACTAGATGTATTGGAAAAAAAAGAGTACCAAAGATTATACCCAGATATGTCCGGGAACCCGGCATTTTTTAAGAACTTTGTTTCCACATATACACTATCTGATCAAAAGTATCCGGACACTTTCGGATTTTCACATTTTGTAGAATTTCTCCCAAAAGGCTAAACTGACTATCCTTGAATTTCGACCATGTAAAGAATAGACTCTTACTCACATTTCACAGTGAAGATTCTGTTCTGAGAGCACATAGGGGACTGACTACAAATTGATGAAGACGACAATTATTTTGTCCCACCCAGCTTCAAAGAAGACTTATAACGAGATGAAACTTTTAGAAATGGTTATGTTTAATGTGCATAATGTTTACATGAATTTTCGTAAACACAACACAAATATTCGGGAAGATATAAAGGTTTTCTTAAAAAATCCCAATTTCTCCGCCTGTTTTTTGCTAATAACATGCAGAGTTTCCTGTTACATTATATACAACTTACAGAAAAAATGACAATATGTTAGAAAAGCATTGTGTAAAAATTTAGAAAAATAATTTTGAATATTACAGGAATTATAAGCATTTTTATTAAATAATATTTTACTGCGCATGCGCGAGATATAGCATAATGTTTCTTTCACAACTTTAAAGCCAAATATATAGGGCAACTTATATAAAAATTTAAGTGCAATATCTTTAATATTCGGAAATATATCGGCATTACAACGAGGAGAATTTTAGTTCCTATTGAAGAGAAGCTAAAAGATGAGGCATTGTACACAAATTGATATTTTTTAAACTCACATCTTTGAATAGTTATATTGAATCAGAGCCGGCCCAAACAAAAGCGGGGCCTAGTTCAAAGTTCATTTGCGGGGCCTTGCAACAAAATTCGTATAACAAAATAATGATTTATTGTATTTTAGTAATTATTAAATTGCTCAGATTGGAAAAGGACTTCATTAATAAATAAATATAATTTATTCATAAGGAATAAAAGAAATATAATTTTTAAAATAATTTTTGATAATTAAAATAATTTTTAAATTTAATATGACCAACATACAAACTTTAATGCTAAAAGCGTTAAAAACATCATCCTACCCGAAATCAATAATGAAGTTAATTTGATAATAGTTGTTAATTAGTCAAAAATAATTATGAAAAGGCAAAAATTTAACCCTCCAGAAGTCGCGCGTATGTACGAGGTACTTGCATCGTGCATCGTATTATATATTTATATCGTGTTATTTTACAAAAATGAATGCAACTTTTATTTATGTAATCTGTATTTAATAGCTCCATACTAAATACAGATTATATAAATAAAAATTGCACTTAAATTTATAGAAGAATGATATAAGCAAGTATTACGATGCACAATATAAGTATCTCCTACAATACGCGTGACTCCTAAAAATAATCCAAATATTCAATACTTAGTAATGTAGTGTTATATTAGACAAATAATAGTTCGAATTATATTGGAATTCGATTAAACATGCACTTTTCTAGCTTTCATGGAGGAAAATTCATCAATTACTCCGTCGAATTAATTTTATCAGAAGTGTATTTTTCGATGCTAAGAAATGCAAGATCGCCCAGGCCACCTCCCATAGTTGCTCGAGAAAATGAAAATATTAATATCAGTTTACTGAATGAGCGTTTACAGCTAGCAACCGACACTGAAATTGTTAAAAGTGTCAATTGTCAAAAGTGCATTTCTCAGATTTGGAGAAACATCCTCACCGGAAGATAGTATAAATTTTAAAAGCTCCATAGCAATTTTTAAACAAAAGAAATGTTAAATATTTTTACACTTTTTGATTCAAGTATGAAACAAGCACACAATTTTTTGCGTGCTTCCATTATTGTAGAATGAGGACAGAAATGTACTGAATATTCAATAATAAATGCGAATTACTGTAAATATATTTCGGAGAGATAGAAAAGTATAAACTCAGATAAACTTATAAGTAACTTTTAATAATGCAGAGATTGCTCAGTCATTGGGACTGAAGAGGATTCGATTATTTGATGCAAGTGCAAATTAAATAATTTGACATTCACATTTTGAAACAGCTATTTGAATATGATAATTGAATTCAAGCATTACTTTTTAAATAAAAAAAATTCTTCAATTATTTTTTGCGAACACATGTTGTAGAATTGTGTGCTGTCTTCCTGCTTTGTTAAGAAATATTAAAAATTGTTCAGTTTGAAAACTTTCAGTGCTAAAATTAAAATTATAAAATGTGAGTATAGGTTCAATTAGAGTTTCAAAGCATGAAAGTGCTAGAAATTTTAAATAATTTTTAACCATGCAGTCAATTGAGAAAGAAAGTCCCTCCCGCCTATATTATATTGTTCTGATGAGTTTTATATATATATTTCTAAAGACATATTTAATATTATCGTAACATAATAAAGTTCTTGAACGAAAAAAATGTCGGAAACTTTACCTTACAATAGAATCCTCCACCATCGTAAGTAGTTCTCGCTTAACCGTTAAAAGCATTAACTTCGTATAAAATTTCCTGCTTTCACGGTTTCTTATAATGAAGAGAACCTTCGAAGTTCCGTGAAAATTTATCTCGACTGCAACGTGGCAGAGTTGAGAAACGAGCTTTTATTTATAAGCTACTCGATACTTTTTAATTTTTCATTTTTGCGACATTTTCAAAATTAGACACATTCCGAGAAAATTAAGCAAAAGTCGAAGGCAGCATTCAGGAGTTACTCAATCACTCTTAAAAGTATCAGTGAGTTTTTTTTTAGTTAAATGTTGCATCAGGGGTTTCTGACTTGCAAAAAAATGATGCTGGCATCTGAAGGATTGCTAAATGAGATGATTATAAATTTCATTAATTTGTTTTCCGTTGAATTAAAAAAAGTCAACTTTAAGACATAGGTGTAAACTGTATACTTGCTGTGTTGCTTTAAAAACCAAAGAAAGTGTTCTCACCTCGAAATCCTCGTATAAGACAATATATATAATAATCTCACTTAATTTTACTTTAAATTCTAATATTATATATTTTAAAATCTTAGTACTGTATTAATGTATTCCAAAATCGCTTTTCTTAAACTCCAGTTTCGTTTTATTTCCCGCGCTGGAGGTATATTAAATCTCTTGTTTGGCATATTTATTACTAAAAGAATATTTTAATCGCTTCCACGCGCCAACATAAATCTCGAAATTAGCGACTTAATGCCGCCCTAAAACGCTTACGTAATTTATTAAAAATAGCTATTATTCCCTTCACTTTGATCACGTGTCTATATGTTAAATCCCTACCTAAGAAAATGCAGGGATTTTCTGTTCTCTTTTGACTTGAAACTTAAACCACGAAAACATTATATATAAAGATTTAATTGATAATAGCTCTAGTACATTATTTCGATATATAGATGATTTGATAGTATTTAATAAAGAAATAGACCTAAAGCCACAAATTAACTTCTATCCAGACTATTTAATACTAATAAAAACTAATGAAAATGAATTAGCTGCAGAATTTCTAGATTTAGATATAAAAATTATAGATAGTAAAATAGTAACAGATATCTTTGATAAAAGAACCGCATTTAAGATTAATAAATTTCCTTATTGGGATAGTAATCTTACCATTTCAGTCTTCAAGAATTTATTAAAAAATTATATAATTAGAAATAACAATTCGGTAACGGACAATGATAATAAAATTAGGAACATAAAAAAATTTTATAACTGTGCACTAGTACATGGAATGCCTAAAAAAATTTTAAGAGTTTATAAAGATAAGCAATATTTAGGTCACATAGAATAGAATATTCATTTTAGTATTTAATAGAATATTTATATTTCTTGGCTTTTTGGTATGTACACTCTGTCTCAAACGTTTATAGAATCTTGTATTTTGTCTATATTTTTGTTGTATATTGTGTATTTAATTGCAACTTACTGTATGGATATGTTATTTTTATTATATTGAAAAAACAGCAGTTATACCCCGTACATTTAATGCCAATTTTTAAATCGTAGAATAAACAGAAATAACCTGTCCCAAAAGTTTATAGACAAATGCAATTTTATGCAAATATGGTATCGGTAATCATGACGTCGATTCGGAGCCTAATAAATATGTTGTAAGAAAAGGAAAGCGGCCGTTTGTTCTGCGTTTCAAGATGCCTAAAGCTTCGTAGCTCTCTAATGAAGAAGTGAATAAAATTCTTCATTTGAAATTGCTCGGCAAGACTGTTAAGGAAATATCGAAACTTTTAAATCATTCTAAAAATACGATTTATCGTGTATTAACTCGTAAGACGCCATATGAGCCAAAACCACGTTCGGCTAGAGCATGTGCGACAGATATTCGCAGTGATAGACGGATACAAAGAATGGCTTCCAGTCAGAAAATGTCGGTTCACGAAATTACTAGGACTTTCCGGTTGCAAATCTCCAAGAACACTGTTCATAGACGAATTATAGAATCTAGTTATATGATCCAAGCAAAAATAGCTCGCTGATTACCACTCTCAAATCTTCACATAAGTAAGAGATTATAATGGGCTCGTAATCATATGTCATATGGCGATAAATTGATGGCTGTCCTTTTCAGCGATGAAAAAAATGGAACCTCGATGGACCTGATGGGAATATAAAATATTTTATGATGATTTACGAATGGCATGATTTACAAAAAGAGACCAGGAGCTTTTTCAGTAGGCAAAGTGTTGGTGGATCTGTGATGGAGTGGGCTTGGCCTTTTCAGCTGGCCGACAGAATTCTCCTAAATACATAGAAACACTAGAAAATCATCTTATGCCATTTGTAGAAAACAAAGGGGGACGAAATTCGGAATATCAGCATGATAATGCTCCCACCCATACCTCCAGTGCTAAGAAAAATTATTTAAACTCGAAAGATGTTACTGTTCTTGAGTGGCCACCGATGAGCCCTGATCTAAACCCAATTGAGAATATGTGGGGCTTTATGTCTCGAAAGGTATATGAGAATGGAGGGTAATTTTATTCAGTGAATGCCTTGAAGACATCCATTGAAAGTGCATGTTACAACTTGGAACCAGAGATATTACAAACCTTAATTATATCGATGGAAAAACGTGTATACGATGTCTTACTGAAAAATGGAAAGACTTTAAACTATTAAGAACATTGTATTGAGTACCTTCTGTTGAAAAGTCATATATTCTATAAACTTTTGGGACACCTAATATTTCCATTTTGTTATATAATTGAAATACAAATTGTCATTTTTTCTAAATATTTCGTTGAATGCAAGTCGCATATGGTTTGATAAACGTATTTGTAATTGGTGTTTGTACGCCTTTCCGTTTTGCTGAAACATATATTTTACTAGAGTCTATAAACTTTTGGGACAGAGTGTATATTTTATTTATTACTTATATTACGTAATTTATTTCAAATTGGTTACTGCTTTAATAGTTTCTGAATTAATTCATAGATGGCTTGCATAGAAATCTGGAATAAATGATTACATACAAAGTTCGTTCATTTCAATTCAAAGTTCGTTTGACTTTAAAGTTCGATGGAGTCGGAGTTCCACAAGAGATGGAGATCAACAGCCCTTATTTCACCTATCAGGGTGATGGCCTAAGCACGAGACTACAAGGAGTGCTCGAAATTCGACGAACCGAGATCTCGAAATAATTGCTGATTCTCAGCGATCATTGCCAAAGCCCGATTCAATTCGGGTCTTTAAATCAGAGCTGACCACACACCTCTTTTCTGCGCTGCCGGAGTCTGAAACAAACGTTCGAGACTCTCTAATCGGTTCATTATCGCTCTCCCCTCGCTAAAGTCCAACACCCCGTTTTGTTCCTACCTGAAGGGATGGAGCTCCGCCTCCCTTTCTCTCCACTGGACAACCGGACTGCCACGCGACCAACGACTAAACGTCTATGTCCTCAATGATCAATTCCGACCGTGGGGTGGTTCTTGGGTTTCCTAACCACAAGAGCTATGGAGGTGTAACATGAAAGCACACCGCTAATCTCCTGATAGCTGAACCATATGAGCTGTTTGACAGTTATTTATTCCTGTGTATTGTGGCCGTCCTCCGTTTGCAGATGCTACCTTCGCGAATGTACTTTTAATGACCACCAGGTGTGGCTGATTTGCGGTTTGCGGTCTCAGTGAAAAGTGCTCGACTCTCTTCTCGTGGGAAAATGTCCTCGCTGGAAGGGAGAAACATCACACCGTCCTCAAAGGATTAAATGCATTTCTGGGTTGAACAAATTAATTACACTCAACTGCAATTAGTAATGGGATATAATAAATTAAAATATTTTTTCTTTGAAAATTAAGCAGTGAAATTAATTGTACTTATATTTATTTCTCTAAAGTATGAAAGTAAGCAGTGCTTTTTCGTTTTCAAGTTTAGCTGACGCTAAGCGTGAAAAGTGGAAATTTTGGTTTACTATATTATCACTATTTCTGGGTTTTAAAGATCGTTATAGGTATTTGAAAATACATTAGAGGCATGGGAATTCGGTTGGGACCATTTGAAAATTTCGCTATAGCTGAACTATCGTTATACAAGGGTTTTTAATGTAATTCCAAAAATGTGTTAGTTCTTAGGGCTTACGACAAAAGAAATATCTTTAACGGTACTTACGTATTAACGCCACCGAGGCTACAGATTGGCGGTAATGCGCCAATAAAGAGCAATCTTGTTTACAAAAACCGCCAACTTGGCGGCACTTAAAAACCGCCAAATTGGCGTTAATACGTAAGTACAAAAACCGCCAAATTGGCGGCACTTAAAAACCGCCAAATTGGCGTTAATACGTAAGTACAAAAACCGCCAAATCTGTAGCTTCGGTGGCGTTAATACGTAAGTACCTCTTTAACTTTAAGGCCATTCCTCTTTGTCATTATCAAACCAACCTCAATCTCAAAGTCATAAACAATACCATCCACTCTCAAATCAAAAGAATGAAAAATATTTGTAACAACCATTCTGCTAGTGTCAAAGCCATTGACAATTTAAATATTAAGTTAAAGTTAAACGGCTACCCTGGATATTTCTTTAAAATTAAGAATTGAAGAATCTACTAATTTCTTAGGTTTTATTAAATTGGTTTTTTTACCTCTAAAAATTCTCCATTGCGCTGGAAATAAATATAATACTCATGCCACACCTTCTGACATTTTAATAAAGGCTCCCATGGAAATTTATTTGAATTATAAAAATAAAAAAATGAAAATAAAAATTATAAAATGCATAAAAACATTCAGGAAAAAATTTTAAAATACTAAAAAACAAAAAAAACTATAAAAACTGTATAAAAACAACAAAAAATTCTTAGATTTTTAGTTAGTGTATCCCTCACTAGATGGAGATATATGCGCACACCTATAAACAAAGCTTATTTTGGTTAGTATCGGTTCATTCCATAACAAAGAGAGGTAAGATTTTTAAGCCTTTTTTTCAGACTGTGTTAAAAATATTTTTTGAATTTCTTCTTTCTGGATAAATGTTTTCTTCCTTATTTTGATTCCAATTTCATCTGGAATAGGTTCAGACCACAGAGGAAAAGTATTTGACCTTAAAGTCGTTTTTCCTCGACAGAAAACCTATTCTAATTTTGAATCTGGATGGATGGTGGCCTCTGAAGAAATCGTCCATCGGATTCTTCTTCTTCCTCGTTCTTTTTCATTCGTTTATTATTTATCTTATTGTATTTTAACTTCTATCACAGTTTTAATTTTCTTTAATTTGTTTTAAAATCTTTATCTTCGCAATTTTTCCTGGATGCTGCTGAATTTGAGCGCACCAGAGAAATTGCTTCTATTATTGCTCTTTTGACTTTATTAGATTTTTTTTTCTATAAACCAGTTTTCTTAGGACTTATAGAGGTCTTACAGTTAGAGATTAAACCAAATAGATGCCATTAAATTTTTCGCAACTAACAATACTCTCTCTTTGTATGTTCCATATAGGAGAAAGTACAAAAGATTGAGAACTGTATCTCAGCATGTACGTTTCCTTCAATCTGTGATGTTTAATTGTGTTTTAATTTTGTGATTCGCATAATGTGAAGCGTTCGACACAATTTTTTAACCACTTAACTTAATAATTTCCTTTGCTATCTAATAAGATGCTCTCTTCTGTTTTGAAAAGCGGTTGTCGTTTTTATTCATCTCAGAAGGCATATAGTACTTGAGTTGTGTATAGATTCTACTTAATTTTTGCTTAAATTTATAAAGATAATTAATGATTAAATTTTAGTTTTAAGACTAAAAATATGATAATTCGATGCACGAGTATTCTCGGGCTTTTAAATTAAGCGGTTAAGGAAAAGAAAATTAGCATTGCAATTTATGCGAGAGAAAAATCGAAAGGCATTATATTGACAACGTTAAGGAAATTGGTGCACAAAGTATCGTGTTGTCCTTATTCGAAACAGAGAAATCGTAATTGATGCGAGTAATAAGGGGCAATATAGGGCGATAAGGGGCACTTAATTTATTGTTAAAATTATACTTAACGCGGTCTGAAACACCTACAGGGAATATACTCAGAAAAACTTCGCTCACATTTTTGCGATTTACAACGAAAAACACAATATTTGCAGACAGACGGTAATAGACTTATTAAAAAACTTACGAACCCAAATAATTTTTTAAATGGCTCATATTTATCTATATATAACCCCCCCACCCTCCAAAAAAAAAGGCATTTTAGGAATTATGTCTGGTATGCGGTCAAAAATTTCCTTCCAGTTTGGTGCTAAGTATTTTGTTTGGTTTTTCTAAAGTAAGTTCTCCTTTTCAGTTTTATAGTCACTGCCAAGTTTAGCGAATTAGTTATTGCATAGTAGAGTAGAATGATGAATAGTTTAGTTTAGTTACATTAACGCCCCATTTTGAAGCAACACGAGGGCTATTTTTGGAACGGACCTCGTCCTTTTGAACCGCGGTCAGATGACGAGGACGACACCTGAGCTGGTACCCCCTCTCCGAACTTTAGCACCACACCAGCGGTAGGACGTTTGGTCCCCTACGTATGATTTAATGTGCACCAGGCCCAAATACATGGCAGATCTTCAGTAGAATCGGATTTCGAATCTGCAACCCTCCAGCCCCGAGGCCGAGACCTTACCGCTAAGCCACCGCGGCCCCAGAATGATGAATAATTAATTGTAATTAAGGAATAACTGAAGAGTGGGATAATTAATGTAGGAATTGTATTTTCCCAGTCTAGCTTCAAAGCGTAAGTTTAATTCCTTCCTAATAATAATTTCTCACTTCCCGAACAAGCTCATTTGAATAATTGTTGTGTCAGCGGAAAGATATCGGAAGATAACGATCACGCGGTCTCTTCGTGCTAATCACGTGATACGTAGGTGTTTCTCCGTTAAAAACCCAATGTAATGTTTTAATCGGGGAGATGACTTTTTGAAACCAAGAAGAACAGACATGCGATAAATGCGAGCGCAGGCAGCTACAGGGGTCTTGCCCCTGTCAGCGCGGCGGCGATGGGCGATGGCTCTAAATAACGTTTTAAACGAGGTGTGAGGTGTAAACTTGAGTAAGTAACAACCATAAATCTTTCTTGTCTAAAATGTAAATAATCACCTATGTAAATACTTTTCTCATATCATATTATGTTGTTTTAATAATAAATAATTTATTTTTCATCTACTGTTTTTCCTCCTTTATCTTTGGGGCATTTATCCCTAGAGTGCCCATAAGATAATGCTATTTCTACAACTTATGTTGGCTTCGGCCTAGAATAATAAATTTCTACAATTAATATGGTTGCTCTTAACCGGGATTATTTCCCATGCAACCCGAATTTCTACATTAATAGTAAACGTTAATTTAACGGAATGAGTGCTGAAAACTATTTATCGTTAATTAAAGATTTATATCTTGCAAATGCCTGAACTCAAGGTGAGAGATACGCTACCAAATTAAACTGTCTAAATGAGCAAAAGTCGGATTTCTGACGTTGTTACACAAAAAAATTGTGATGTATGTGTTTGTTGAGCATATCTAGTGTGTTGTTCGAAAGTTCAATCCTCTTCACGTTATTCAACTTCTTTTTATCCGTATTTTCGACGCTTCTTTGCGCTATATAAAGAAAGTTATTCATTAACTCACCTATTGCAACTCTTAATTGGCAGATTTACTTTTTGAAAAACATGTATGCTTCTTCGCGATTTCTTCTTTATTTCGAAGAAAACTATCAAAATAAAGCAACGTAGTTGAGAAATAAAAGAAAAAGTTTATTCATACATTACAGCCTGTCTCTTCAGATGTTTACAAAAATTCTGAAACCACCTGTTGTTTTCTAATGGCAAGAATCTAAAAAAAAAAAATGTTCAACGTCTTTTGCTTGAATTCGTCATCATTTTATTCATAATTGTAATATGTCAATACATCAAGCAAATCGCCATTGTTATAGCAAACGTCAAAAATGTCAGCATTGCCTCCCTCTGTATTGAAGAATGTGATTTTTTTTAAAGTTTTCAATTGAAATGCGTCTTCGATTATTACATTTTTCCAGTAGAAATTGATGACGAATACATGGTTAATGATAATGCGTGAAATTAAAGACAGATTTTGTGATGAAAATGTAAATTTGATAGATGAACATTTAAAAAAGAACTACCAAATCACGCATACCAAAACAATAAAAAAAGTGAAGTATACAAAAAAATAAGCTTTCCAATTTCAAACTTCTTATTTTTAAAAACTAGAAAGTGCCCTTTTCTCTTTGATGTATGAAGTTAGTTTTATAAAAAAATACTCCAAATTGATAAATTTGTAAACATGAGTATCGTTGAATATGCTGCTTGTTTACTACTATTTGGCAACTATTATCAAATTTTACGATTTTATATCAACACAATGATTTGAATTTTTTTTATGTTACAAAATATTTACTATGATGCAGGCAACCATAGTAACAGGTACTGAAAGCGTTGTATTAATTAAAGAAAAAATAAAATAAATACAAAGGAAGAGTTATTTTTCCTAATATTAAGGTAAGTCATTAAAAAGTAATCTTATAACTGCTTTTATATGAGCAAATTATCATAAAAATAATACTGATAAAGATATAAAAATATGGTTCATAATTTTATAAAAGTTATCTGACTGAATATTCTGGAGAATTTTATTTTGCTTTCTCCAGTTGTAATAAAGTAGAATGTGTGTGTGAAAGGAACACGTACCAAATTTTATCTTCCTAGTTGAAGAGCGGCCTGTGGAAATTTTAAAAACCGAACAAAGCAACGATATGCACTCACCTGCCTTACAATTAACGCATTTTTTAAATTCTACAATGTCTATATTTTAAATGTCAAACAAACTTGAACTTACAAATACGCATGTTTTACCTGCGAATATGGCTTAATAATACAGCGTGTCCGATAATTGTGGGACACATTT
>BGPR01030237.1:0-18786 GCA_013235015.1 Araneus ventricosus
TTCATTACCGTTAAGATTCAGAAAGATATAGGAATTGCAAGAGCTGAGTTTCTTTTGCTCTATAAGAAAAACAAAATGGCGAAGGTTTTCCACAAATTGATATTTTTAAAACTTAAATCTTTGAAGAGTAATTGTCGAGCTGGAATTTAAATTATGTGTTTAATTTATAAGTATACCTGAGTACTCAGGCTATTCAACTCTCATGCAATCCAATAAAACTGTTCGAAGATTCAAAAGAAGAGTTCAATGAAGTGTTTTTATCCGTTAAGTACAGGAATTTGTGTTTGATACTTTCCTCTAAAATCTACCCACTTTCCTATAATTCCTTCAAAAACATTTTATTTTCAATTAAATATCGAATATGGAGTTTTCTAGTAACATTTCTAGCGGTTTTTGGATGAGAAATTTCATTGGAAAACTAAAAATTAAAAGAGGAGTTCTTTACTCAAAAAAATTGCATACTCCATTTTGGGCAATCGCCAAACCGAAACCTCTTCACTCGTTAAAAATTAACTCATTCGCAAACGATTATAGGAAATAGAAAATACGCAATGCTGCCAGATTCCGATAAAGGTCGCCACAACTTCTACAAAAACTTTGCCTGTGATTAGCTGCATCTGCGTGTTTAGAATGAATCATTTCCAATAATTTTCAATCACAGCAATCTATTAATAAACAACGTAAAAATATAACATGAACCTCGCAGCTGAAATATGTTTTTCCGATCCTAACTTCTTTCATTTCAAATAAAATATCCTAATGAATATCTATAAATAATAAATGATGGAGGCACATTGACACACATTTCGCCTTATTAAACATTAAAAAGAACGTTAACGGTCGCTGTCAAATACGCATGAGTGCTCGCCGAAGCGCAAAGTTGAGTACTGTTTTGTTATTAATAATTCCTCTGTGTGCAATTTATTGCCTTCAAACTAAAATCAATTTTCAATGTTGTATTTGTATTTATGGTTGTATTTGCTAAGCATATTGTTAAGTTCGAAAATAATAAAAATGCAGGTAAAAGATTTTTAAAACACACTTTTATAAGTGTTCTAAAAAGATATAGATATATATATATATATATAATATCTGGTTCAGAACCAAAACTTATAAAAGAGTAAAGCGCAAACAGTAATTATATCGGAAATTTTAATCATTCATGATATATTTTAATTTTTAATAAGTGTAATTTCTTTGTTATTTATTGTAGCTTAATTTCCTTATAGCAATGCTTCTAGAGCTTCACGCTTTAAGGTTTTTATTCTGGTCTTCGGATTTTTGATAAAAAAATCTACTTTTTAGAATTAACTTTCTGAATTTTATTAAAATAATTCCACTTTCTAAACTTTATCTTCAGATTTTTAATTTAAAGATACTAATTTTTAGACTTAACTTTCAGATTTTTTTATTTAAAAAATTTCACGTTTTAGACTTTACCTTCTGAATTGTAATTAAAATAATTCTACTTTCTAAACTTTAACTTCAGATTTTCAATTCAAAAATACTAATTTTTAGACTTAACTTTCAGCTTTGTTCATTAAAAAAATTCTACTTTTTAGACTTCACCTTCTGAATTGTAATTAAAATAAATCTAGTTTCTAAACTTTGCATTTAGATTTTTGATTAAAAAATTCTACTTTTTAGACTTTACCTTCTGAATTTTAATTAAAATAATTCTACTGTCTAAACATTACCTTCAGATTTTTAATTTAAAAATACTAATTTTTAGACTTAACCTTCAGATTTTTTTATTTAAAAAATGCCACTTTTTAGAATACTCAGAAAAGCATGTTTTTACCATTTTAATTTTTATTTTCATTATTTTTAATCTAATGATTCATTATCATTAATATTACGGAATGTTGTAAACAATTTTTTCCCTAAAATTCACTAGTATGGAATTAAAATTAATCGACTGACTAATAATTAAATTTTGAAATTATTAAAAATGTCTATTGTATTGCACAAAAAATACGAAAAAGTAAAAAATTCTAAAACTTCGGTTTAGTTATATTAACGTCCCGTTTTGTAACAACAGGAGGGCTATTTTGGGATGCACCTCGTTATTTTGTACCGCGGGCGGATGGAGACGCCTGAGCTGGCACCCCCTCTCCAAGCTTCCGCACCACACCAGCGGGAGGACGTTTGTTCCCATACGCATGCTTTGACGTACAACAAGTCCAATGCACGACGGATCTTCAGTGGAATCGGGTTTCGAACTTGAAACCCTCCGGCCCCCAAAGCCGACACCCAACCACAAGGCCACCGCGGCCTTCTAGCGTTTTGGAAAGTGAGCGAAAAATTTCAGTGTAAAACTTCATATCTGCGAATATGAAACAAGTTTATTAAAAACCTATTCAAAATTAAAAGATATTGAATTAATTAGTAAAATTGCAGGACATTGAATGATATAAGAGAACATTACAAGCAAAAGAGAGTTCAACATATTTTTTAAATTTTCTTAAGCGATTTTTTTCAAGTAAAAGATTACAAATCTTTTAGTTCGAATAATTTTATTAATGTCTATTAAAAATATATGTTTATTAAAAGGAAAGTTGGTTTTTTCAATTTAAAAGTGAGCATAAGGCACATGCATTAAAGTTTTAAACGCATTACCATATTCCTAGAAAAAATATGGTAAAAACTTTGTAAATGGGAATTCTAAAAAATTTATCATTTTCCTAAAATTTTTCATTTCTCCTTTCTCAAATTAAATGCTAAATATAATTGTAGATATTAAATAATAACTTTACAGAGAAGAAGGCAGCTGATTTTTTTTAAATTTTGTTGTTTGTAGTGAAATAAGGAATAAAAAGGCTTTATTACTTCAGAAATACTATTACTGATTTATTCAATAACTGTCACAAATTTCCGTATCTAATAACGAAAATGTGAATATATATAAGTTTAATTTACATGATTATTCTCTATGAAGTACATGACTTTGTAAGTGCATGATTGTAATTCCAAATTATTATAATTTATCTTTCTCCATATTCAATTTGATAGTTTCAAGATAATTTGGTTTCTTAAAATTTACAATTAAAGCTCCTAAAATTCATTTCTTAAATTATTATTTTGTGCATGGTACATTCTTCAATATACTTTGAAGCAAAATCGTTTGCTATATTTTATTTTGTCAGAATGAACACGAAAATGATATCTTTATTAATCCATTTGCTTATTGCATTATTTTATTTTAGGTAAATTACGTTATTCTAAGAAATTACTGTCTAGTTCTTTCTTTCTTATAAATTAATTGTTTGTTTGGCATTATTACCATTTTTTTTTTTACTTCTGCCGTATTTTATTGTGCGAGATTTTATATTGTTATAAAGAGTTAAGAAATAGAACGGCATTTTTTGCATTTTACTGATAAACTTCTTCACGTAATAGCTAGAAACGATCCATTGGAAATCAAAATAAACCTTGTAAATATTTTCTTAAAAACATTGTAATTATTTGGAAGAGAATTGTGATGAAGTCTCTTGAAGTAACTTAAATTTCCAAACGTTCCTCAAATATTTTGACTAACATTATTTTCCTATTCTTAGATAATATGCTTTAATTATATCAGAATACTGAACATGTCATACAAAATGACTTTATATAGAAAATTCCTTTTTAGATTAATCATCACTCTAATGTCGATGTTATTAACAGGAATGGCGAAACAAATTTTTTGTTAGTTCCTCAAACATATGTTTAATAATATTACAAAGAAAAGTATAATCGATATGCATGGTAAAATCGTAAAACATTCATTTCTTAAATGAATTATACATCTCCTCTGTAAGTATAGTTAAAACTTATATTATTTAGAAATATTCCGAAAAATAGAACTTTGATCAAAACAAACAATTGCCGGATGCTGGAAAAAATAACATTTATATAATCGTTTGGAGAAAAAAAATATCTAACTTTAAAAGTAATTGTACTTTTATTATTCTAGCATAATTTAAAATAAGTCGCCACTTTTTGTATCACTTGCTTGATACATCAAAATACTCTCTTATGAAATCAGCATAAGAAAATATGACCAAACGATAATCTCCTCACCTTCCACCGTTGCCACTCCACAGATGATAAAGATAATCCACCGGTGCATCACGTCGTGTTTCAAGATCCAGAGTGCGCAGAGAATCAGAAACAGAAAGAGCACAACAATATTCTCATCACCAGCACTGAAATAACTAAACTCTTCTCTCGGACGCGCGTTTTCGCTTGGGCAGACGATATCTGATCTGAGCAAACGATGCTCTCTGGCGAAAGGGAGGATGCGAACGATCGATCGCGTGACGTAACGGTTAGGGGGTGTGGGCGAATCCGAACGGGCCGAAAAGCCGCATGACGACGCACTCGCTACCTCTTTCGACAGTGCTAAGAGATGAGGTCCGCCCTCCTCAAAATAAGTTTCAATTTCTGAAAGTTGACCTTTTCGAACAGGCCGGTGGGTTTCCCTATGCTCATTGTGGGTTTATCCACCTATCCGGCTGCTAAACTTTTAACATTTTAATTTAGGCTAGTGCTGTTAAATAAGCAAGGATATATGAGTTAATTAAATTACGTATAAACTCATTCTCCAATATTACCTGTATTAATTAACTACCTTTATTTTCGTATAACTTCAATTATCCCAAGTCCAGTTATTCGAATTTTTAAATTTGTACATTTTAAATTCTAATACCTACTTCTGCGTGCGTAATGAACCTGCATTCATATTGCGGCTAAACTCACCATCAAATATTACAGGTATATTATAATTACCTACACTGCAGTAGAATTCTAATTATACGAAGCCCAATTATACGAATCTCTAATCATCCGAATTTGAAACTTTTGTAGTTTTGTACTTAATTTATAATGTTAATGTATATGTACGACATGAACGTCAATTCATATTGCGGGTAAACTCATTCTCTCATATTACCGGTATTCGATAACTACCTTCATTACAGTAGAATTCTAATTAAACGAAGTCCAATTATGCGAATCTTTAATCATCTGAACTTGTAGCTTTTGTAGTTTTGTACATAATTTGTAATTTTAATGCATATGTATGCCATGAACGTCAATTCAAATTTCGTGTAAACTCATTCTCTCATATTACCTGTATTTGATAATTATCTTCATTACAGTAGAATTCTAATTAAACGAAGCCCAATTATACGAATCCCTAATCATCCGAATTTGAAACTTTTGTAGTTTTGTACATAATTTGTAATTTTAATGCATATGTACGTCATGAACGTCAATTCATATTGAGTGTAAACTCATTTTCTCATATTACCGGTATTCGATAATTACCTTCATTACAGCAGAATTCTAATTAAACGAAGCCCAATTATGCGAGTCTCTAATCATCTGAACTTGTAACTTTTGTAGTTTTGTACATAATTTGTAATATTAATGCATATGTATGTCATGAACGTCAATTCATATTGCGTATAAACTCATTCTCTCATAATATCGGTATTCGGTAATTACCTTCATTACAGCAGAATACCAGTTATTCGAAGCCAAATTATACGAATCTTGAATTATTCGAATCTGTAATTTTGAAAGTAATTTTAATATGTATGTATGGAATGAACCTTCGTCTAAGGAAAAAATTAATCTCGAATATTACTGCTATTCAGTAATTACATTTAGTGCAGAAGAATTATAATTATCTGATGCCCAATTATACGAATCGGCAATTATTCAAATTTGTAATTTTTTCCTTTTTTCGTACATAATTTGAAATTTTAAAACCTATGTGTGTAATGAACCGTTATCCATACTGCGGGTAAGCTCCTTTTCGAATATTACCGGTATTCCGTAATTATATGTATTACAGAAGAACTCTAGCAATCCGAAGCCCAATTATACGAATCGTCAATCATTCTGCTGAATTTAGTTAAGTTATATTAACCTCCTGTTTTGAAGCAACATGAGGGCTATTTTAGGACGGACCTCGTAATTTTGAGCCGCGGTCAGATGACGAGGACACCTGAGCGAGCACCCTCCTTCCAAATTCCGCATTACACCAACGGATGGACGTTGATTTAAAATCAGATTCACTAAGAATATTTTAAGTATAAACTTAACCTTCCAGCTGGCGCGCCTACGCGAATTTTACGACATATCGTGCATCGTATTACATATATATACAGTATTATTTTACTAAAATAAATGCAACTTTTATTCATGTTATCTGTATTTATTAGCCAAATAGTAAATAAAGATTTTATAAATAAAATTGCACTTAAATATATAAAATAACGACATAAATATATAACAGGATGCACAATTCAAGTATCTCTTACAAACGCGCGCCCACTGGAAGGTTAATAAAAACAGTTTTAAAAACACACACGTTTGTTAGTGTACTTTTTAGTGCTCATACTGACATTTTTAATTTAATTATTTTCTGGTTTCTAGTCTTTAATTTATAATCCATTATCATAAATATTATAGAATCTTTGAATCATTTTTTTAATTCACAGCTAGATGGCGCCATGTGTATGGAACCAATATTTAATTAAATTAATCTATTAACTCATAATTAAGTTCTGGAAATATTCAAAAAGTATATTGTCATCTAGAACACAACTATATAAAATTTCAAATCCCTATCACATAGGAAATGAGTGAAAAACCTATTGCAAAATTTCATCTTTATAAACGTGAAACTAATCAAATCAAATAGAAGTGTATAAAAAATGAAATTTTCATGCTGTGCAAATTTATTATTTGTCATATAAAATTTTGAAAAATAAAGTTTTGAGGTAAACATTCAAGTTATTCATATTTATCAACTACATTACCTTTGTCGTCTGAAAATGGCATGTATTAATTTCAGAACGATAAATTTCATTATCGTCAATGGTTAACTTGAGTAATAACATTTATCTAAAGAGATTAGAGCAGGCTGAAATAGGAAATGCTTCGTCAACAATACAATTTGAAGGAAAAAAGTCATTGGAATGAATGCGCAAAAATAAAATTTTATTCGATTTTGAAATAATTTGTTCCACTTCTTCGATCACCTTGAAGTTAGAACAAAGAATTAAATGCTGTTTTTAAGATTGCTACTGTTTTAATACTCAAAAATAAAAAGTTTGAAGATGTATGATACTTTTTTCTAGAAATTTCTAAAGAATTTTAAAAAAAACTCTATTTTTACCTCTGAGAATTTCTTGACTACAATTTTTCCGTCTTTAAGTAAAATATCTAGTAAGTATATAATATTTAATCCTCCGAGAGGTGCAAACGTCTTTTTACGTTCCTCATATTCGGTTCAAAAGCAGATAGCTCGTATTTATATGTATATTTCCTTTAAAAAAATCACGGATAAAGTATTCTTAAGATTTAACAGATGTAATTAAATACAAAAAAGATGGATTCATTTACTTTAAAAGCTAAGTTTTCTAACCTGACAGATAAAAGTTAAAGATAATTGGGAGCTCGGATGGTTAATAATTTATTGTTAAATTGCTAAAAATTCGTTTTCAGAAAGCAAATATGGGTCACTACGCAGTCTAGAATTATTATTTACAGGAAAAATTATTCACAAATGCTTACATTTTACAACTAATAAAACATTTGAGAGAGAAAATCTTCAACTTGTTAAAAAAAAACGAGTGATGAAGTTGAAAATCTCACTTTCAAAATTTATTTTCTGTCCATCAATCACAAAAAATATTTCAAAAATATGATGAATAAAAACAAATTGCTATAAACCTTCGAAACATAATAAGATACATAATACTTTTTCAAAAAAATTCTTAAGAATTGAAAAACTCTATTTTTCCTCTGGGGATTTCTTAGCTACAATTTTTTCTTCTTCAATTAAAATATCTAGTAAGCATATAATATTTAATAATTTATTATTAAATTCATTCATTTTTAGAAAGCAAATCTGGGTCACTACGCAGTGTAGAATTACTATGTACAGCAAAAATTATTCACAAATGCTTACTTCACTTGCTGAAACTTTTCAGCTATACATTTTTAATAATTTATATATTTTCTGCTAATAAAAAATGTGAGGGAAAAATCCTCAACTTGTTAGAAAAACGAGTGATAAAATTGAAAATCTCACTTTCAAAATTTATTTTATTTCCATAAATCACAAAAAAATATTTCAAAAATATGATAAATAGAAAACAAATTGCTATAAACCTTCGAAACATAATAAGATACATAATACTTTTTCAAAAAAATTCTTAAGAAGTGAAAAATTCTATTTTTTCCTCTGGTGATTTCTTAGATGCAATTTTTTCTTCCTCAAGTAAAATATCTAGTAAGCATATAAATTTGATAATTTATTATTAAATTGAACGAGCGAATTTAGTAGGTACATTTTCCTAACGTAGGAGTTAATACGTAGGAGTGAATCCATTTAAACTTTAAACGAATAACATTTTATAAGATTAATATGTTCCATCTCTCAGCTTGACATTACACCAATATGAATATTTGCATAGCAGAGACTGTTTTGAATTTAAAATAACTTCTTCACGGGCAATGGATCGATAAAAGGTGCCCAGAATTTCCGTAAACGTGAAATGAATAAAATTCTCTCGAAATATTCTGTCGTGTTTAGAGAGAGAAGCTCTTTAAAAGCTAAGCTATCAGATGACAAAACGGAATTCAAACGATGCAATGATAAATTTAGAATTCGAGCAAACTGAAATTCATCCATGGTCGTTTTTAGGGATGGTTGATTCATTTATTTTGTTGAAATGAAGACAAACCGTTCGTTAAAAATAAATAACTCTTTTAAAAAAGACCGTTATAAATTGGTTAATTCTAGTGATCGACGTTTTCGTTATTTTAGGGAAAGTAATTCATCCATGGTCGTTTATATTGATTGGTATTTCGATTACGTTTTAAAAGCAAAGCGAATCACTTAAACTTGAATCTTTGAATAAGTATCGTTGAAATGCAATTTAAATAATGTATTTAGTTTATAAGTATACATTGGAATTTAGGATATTCAATCAGTGTTCGAAAATTCAAGTTTTAAAAATATCAGTTTGTGCAAGAAATCTCATTATTTAGCTTCTCTTACAGTGCAATTGAAATTCACCTCGCTGCATTGTCGATATCTTTCTGAATTTGAATATCATTTAACTGGAATTTTTATTGGCTGCTCTTTGTATCTGACTTTGAAATTATGAGAGAAAAATTACGATAAATTCTGAAAGAATCACTGCACCAAAACAGTTTTTACACCATCTTAAAACAAAAGGTAGGTAAATTTATTTTAACTTTGAAAAAGCTTGAATTCCAAACAGGTGAAATAAAAATAAGTAATAGAACACTGAAACAAGACATAAAATCTCTTTGAGACAAATTCGAATAGTATAATTATAGCAGTAATCTGTTTCATTCAGTAATAGCATGAAAACAGGTAAAAAAGAAAAAGTTTAGGAAGTAGATGTTTCAGCGATTTTATGTTTATAACAACTGAAAATGTCGAAAATCTCTAATTGTGAAAAACACATATGAAAATGATTAACAATAATGTATATACGAGGTACGTTTTTTCAAGTAAGTACCGTTTTGAAATTAAAAACAGACAAGTGTGCTTTTTATCATTTTTATTTTTACATGAAAGCCAGTACTTAAAAGCCACCAATATTAAGGCTTTTGCCGATCATAGAACCAGCTTTTGAATTCCATCCTCATTGAAAGCTGCAGACTGCCCAGCGTGAGCCCAACTTAATTTAAGTGTTATAATTAATTAATAATTATACTTAATTAATAATTATATTTAATTAATAATTATACTTATTAATAATTATATTTAATTAATAATTATACTTATTAATAATTATACTTAATTAATAATTATACTTATTAATAATTATACTTAATTAATAATTATACTTATTAATAATTATACTTATTAATAATTATACTTATTAATAATTATACTTAATTAATAATTATACTTATTAATAATTATACTTAATTAATAATTATAATAAAATTTTTTAATCGACTGTTGTGTGTGAGGTGATTTTGTGACATGTCATGGAGCAGAGAATCAGTTTGAAATTCTTATGAAAACGGGGTAAATCAGCAAGACAAACTGTTAACGGTGAGTTTTATTGCGAGGTGCACAAACGACTCTTAGCTGGCATTCGTCATGTACGGTCACATCCGAAGCAAGCAGGCTCTTAGTTTCTCTTGAACGATAATGCACTGCGACATACCTCTACGCTTGTAAAGCGGTTTTTAGCTCAACATGGGGTTGCTGAAATAGCGCACTCACCGTATTTCCCGACCCGTCACCACCGGACTTTTTCCTATTTGCTTATATTAAAGTGACCCTAAATGGGCATAGATTTAAAGATATTACGTACATTAAAGCTGCTGTGACATGGGCACTGAAAGCTGTACCAGAGAATGAGTTTAAAAGAGCTTTCGACGATTTGTATATCTATACTTATAAAAGGCAATGTTTGTGTGCGTGTGTTTGTCTGCGATGTCCAGACGAATCTATCGCACTTACAGCCATGAAATTTGGTACACAGGTAGTCGTAATGGTGACTGAATGCACCTCGAAACCAAAATTTAAAATTTTAATCTAGATTTTTTTTAATTTAATTTTTTGTGTTGTTTTGGTTGATTTTTCGCACTAATTTGTCAATAGAATGGTTTCGAATAATTGTACGACAAAAATAGATAGACCATCGGAAACAGCACGCGATTTCCGTTCTAATGAAGTTAGTTTTGAATTTCTAACGTAATTTACTGAATTTTGAGAATTTTTTTTAAAAATAGTCAGTTTCACCATCTAAATGTTAGTTTTGTTTTTAAATTTGTTGCATCCGACTTTCTAATAACACTATTATTTTCAATTTTTTTCAGCTTATAACTAGAACGGTTCTCTCTGATTTAAAACATGAACGGTTAAAATATCTTTTCCCGTTTTGTTTAAATTAAATTATTCCTGGGCAGATGAAAGTTATTTTTGTCGAGCGAAATTTCTTCAGCGCCAGTCTTCCGGAACGCAGCTTTCAATTTGATTGGATGAAGGGTCAGGTGACGTGATAACCTTCGGAGCTTTTTGTCATGTTCTAAGAATTTTTTTTTCATTTTGTTGAAGTCCTGATTCCACGGGCAACAATTTTTTTTATATTGTTTTGGATTAGTGTACTCTGTACTGTTTTTTTACATGTTATTATCGCGGAAAAAATAAGCCGGAAAATCTATAATATGTATCTTTTGTTTTGAAAACTTTTTCGTGTCATTGTGGGCGATTTTTTTTTTATTTTGTTGAAGTCCTGATTCCACGGGCATCGCCGTGCGCGTACTGCTAGTACGTTATAAGATTAGAATAGTGTACTATTTTGAAGGATTATAAACAGTTTCCACCTGAGACCTACTCAATCTAAGACTCATTTCATTTTTCACTCTATTTATTGGTCACACCTTGTATATTCTAAACTATTCATCCTACGAAAAATAAGCAGGACTATTTTTGTAGGAAATTTAACGTAGTTTAATTTTATAGTTAAATTTTTTCCCATAATTTTCGAGATATTTAAGAAAAACTGAGAAATCTCTCCCTTTGAACCTCCCATCCTCTATCGCCGGAAACTTTTAATATGACGTTTGGGGCATTCTTCCCAGCAACTGTGCCAAATTTCAAAACAACTTTTTAAAAAATTTATAATTCGTTGATTGGACTAGGAGTAGAAGAAAACTTGTGAAGAGGAACGGTTGTGATGGGAGGAAGGGAGCACCACTGTTCATCAAATGGGGGTGTCAGCCCCCCCCCCTCCAAAACATACAACACTACCTTTGTATAATTATTATATAGGCATGAGGTTTTTCTGAGGGTTGTTGATTCAGCACTTTTAATTGATTTTACCATTACAATAAGGAATTTTAGAAATATTCATTTTTAAATCCTCCTATATCTTCTAAACTATTGTTGCTACAAACAAAATGTAGGACTTTTTTTGTAGAAACTTTTATGTAGTTTAATTTTGTAATTGAGTGTTTTTCGCTAGAACCCATAATTTTCGTGATGTTTAAGTAAAACTGAAAACGCCCCCTTTAACCCCCTGTAACCGCCGCGCACCCCCCCCCCACAGGCGGGGACTTTTAGTATGTCGTTTAGGACACTATCCCCAACAACTGCGCCAAATTTCAAAACTACGCCAAATTTTTGCTAATCAGCGACTTTTTGCCTTGGTTGACTGGACAATCATAACCAGTTGCTACAGCGACTGCCGCCAACGAGACAACTTGGTGAACAGAGTTCTCGTGGTGGACAGACAGTACATGCCATGGAGTATATAATCTTCCTGAAAGCTGATTACAGAAGATTTCATCCCACCACATTTTCAGACTGATTGGTTGAATCTTGTGAATCCATCCAAAAATCATGTTGATTTAACAGTGTTGATTAGTTAATTAATGAGAAGTCTGTTCATAAAAATTCATCGAAATTTCATCAGCTATTCTGTATACACATCCCTACATGCCATGGAGTAGATTTCATTCTGAAGTGTTTATTAACCCGCGAGGACGCGCATAGGCCCGGGGTCCTGTTTTTCCAACAAAACGCACCGAAAATTATATTCACTTTAATAGGAAACATTTGTTGTACTAGTGAATAGAATATTAAATATTAATAATATACTTTTCAGATAAATCTCTCCTGGGTAGCGCATTAAATTGTAGAATATCGATGTGTGCTTAAGCTTCTAAAGTATTTATGAGAAGGTTGGCATTCCCGTCAAATATTACCTGAATTCCCTTGGATATAAGTTTTAATACATCATCTGTCTCATCGATAAATATTTCCAATAATTTTGAAGCGACTATACAACTTTTGCTTCACCAAAGTTTCCGGAAAGATGCATGACGATGTTGTGCGAAAAAGTCCTCGCATTCTTGCGAGCTTCTTTTTTCGCACCATTTGTTAATTCCACCTATCTTTGGGTTTACTACATCATTTTTAACACCAGCCTTCTTCAAAATAATCGGTGGACTGACAAATATCCCAATCATTGTCTAATTCCTTTTCAGAATTGGACTAATGACCTCTAACTAATCCGACAGCAGCAACTTCTTTATTTTATTCGTCAATCGATTCTTAATTCGTTGTTTTTGATTCTTTACATCTCTAATTTGTAGTTCGAATAGCGATACGAGGTAGAGTCAATAAATTCCCGGAATGCTCGCCTACATTCACGCAGGTGTTCGTTGGAGGGGAAGTATCTTTTTTGGAGGTAGGCAGCACTAATAAGGAAAACACACAGCCATCTGGAATTCATTTCCGGTACTGTCGGCGTTAGCTGCAGATCATTTCTGACAAAGAATTTTTCATTCGTCGGATTTTGAAATGTCGTCTTTAGAGCAGCTTGCAAACATCAAATTCTACGTTTTGCTCGAGAAATCAATCACCTTCTGAGACGCTCGAGATGCTGAAGAAAGCATACGGAAACGATTCCATGGAAAAAACGGCTGTGTACGTACTTTCTCTGGAAACGAAAACGCTTATGCGTTTTCGTTTGTGTGATGTTGGGGTTTCTTTCGATTACGATAGCGTTATTCACTACGAATTTATTCCTGAAGGCCAAACTGTCAATGAAGAACTTTACCTGGAGATCCTTAAACGACTACGAGATGCAATCAGACGGAAACGACCTGAAAAATGGGCAACAAACAATTGGTTTCTTTTAGACCAGAATGCGCCACCACATCGCTCTCTGATTGTGAAAAAGTACCTTGTTACCACTCTGCAACACCCTCCTTATTCTCCCGACCTAGCACCAGCGGATTTTTACATTTCTCCTCGGCTGAAAATAAAATTGAAGGGACACCGTTTTGTGGATTCAGATGAGGTGATCGAAAATGCGACGAATCAACTGAAGGACCTCTCAAAAAATGGATTCCGGGAGTGTTTTGAACAGTTATACTAACGCTGGAAGAAGTGTGTGGATGCAGGAGGGAAGTACTTTGAAGGCCAATAAGGCAAAATTATTTTTCTATTTTTCAATAATTTGTCATTGACCTATTCCGGCAGCTTTTTGACCCTACCTCGTAAATTATCGTGATCTGTCTATTCTATTTAGCAATCCTACTCAGATACGCGAACGCTCGTATCGGGCTTCGGAGGCACGACCATATGTTTTCTAAGATAACAAATGAGGAGAAATTCTTGAAATACTTGTGACCATTAAGTAAATGACCTTGAATGCAGCTACTGTGGATCTGGAATTTTTCCATTGAGGGATTAATTTTCTGTAATAAATTCTTATAGGGTCTGGGCCTCGCAGGCCTTATGCGGGTCCTCCCGGGTTAAAGAGGATTTAATCCCATCACATTTTCAACACACATGTTGACGCTTGTGAAACCTATT
The DNA here is from genome assembly GCA_013235015.1 of Araneus ventricosus. Taxonomy (NCBI): domain Eukaryota; kingdom Metazoa; phylum Arthropoda; class Arachnida; order Araneae; family Araneidae; genus Araneus; species Araneus ventricosus. The sequence goes on from BGPR01030237.1 coordinate 14,378, forward strand.
CCATGTCAATTGGTCCATTTGCTGCATGCATTTAAAAGATTTACCCCCATTCAAATTCTTAGGATGTAGTAGGGTTTGATTTAACCAGACCGCAGTTTTAGGCGATCAGTTAGGAACATGTGCACCAAGTACCATCAAAATTCTATCAGCCGTTTGGAAGCTATGCTAGAAGAAACATACAGTGTTCCCGCTAAAGTCCGGGGTCACCCCAATAATTTCTAAACGGCAAGAGCTATAGTCATAAAAGCGGAGTCGAGGTATAGTAAAGTTGCCGTGCCAAGGAAACCGCTTACAGAGCCACCTGGCAGCAAAATTCGGAGTTAGCATTTTTATCTCAAAAACTGTACGATATACGGGAAAAAGTCAGTTGCAAAGTTCTTCAGCATCATCTACATATTTAGTAAGAGAAGACACTTTCCGCACAGTAATGTTAAAAATAGAAGGCGTTAAATGTATATTTGTTTGGTTCTCAACTCCCAAAATTGTAACGCGACATAACGCGGAAGAAAAGAGAAAAGGAAGGACGTAATATCCGATTTTCTAGAGGATTTGCCGTTGAGTGACCTCAGGAATGTACGGTTCCAACACGACGGTGCCCCTCCGCACAAGGTATCAAATGCCCAACAATACATTCGGGACACATTCCAGCAACAAGTCATCGGGTATGGTGCTTGCGTAGAATGGCCTCCACATTCACCTGAACACATTGGACTTTTTTCTGTGGGGATACATCAAATAGCGAGTTTATGCAACACCTCCACCAACATTGCAGGAACTTCGTAACTGTATTACGGATGATTGAGCCAGTGTGTCACCTGCCATGTTGTATGATGTGCAGCGGGAAGTACAGTCCCGTGTCCAGATGTGTATTGTTGCTGAAGGACACCATTTCGAGCATGACAGATAGATGAACCTCGTTTCCGGCAAGTGCAGTTTGTTCAACACGATCAAACAAATGTGCGTTTTGAGCTTTTCATTTGTATAATTTTTGTGCGCAAGATGTTTTCTTGTAATAAATCGATGATGCTGAACAACTTTGTAATTGACTTTTCCCCCGTATTTCGTACCATTTTTGAGATGAGAACGCTAACTCCGATTTTTTTACTCCAGGTGGCGCTGTAAGCGGTTTCCTTGCGTAGCGCATGGCAGCTTTACTATACCTAGACCCCATTTTTATGACTATAGCTCTTGATGTTCAGAAATTATTGGGGTGACAACGGACTTTAGCGGGCGCACTGCATATGCACGCACACATACGTGCGTTGGGATTTATATATACAGATAAAAATAAGTATGGAGGGAAATTGTCTTCAAGAAAAACAATTACAAATCACATCAGGGTTCATACTGTATATAAAAGAGTAAAATTCAGGAGTTTCTAAGGATTTTTTCAGGAGTACAGTACAGAAAATTCAGGAGATAACATGAAAAAAAATCAATTGTAGAGGAGAAGGGGGTAGTGTGGACAATTTTTATAAAATTGGTAAAAAAGTATGCTAAATATCAATTCTCCCATCTTTCCCCATTGCGGCGACTCAGAACATGCGCGGTAGACTCTTTCGGCGCTAAGTAAGGTCAGAAGTAAGAATTCCGGACTCCAGCGACTTTCTATCAATAAGGGAAAATGGAAACGTCATATTTTTATGTTTTATCATAATTTTATCTTTTGCTCTTTAATTATAATTTTTCAGGAGACAAAAAGAAATATCACGATAAAAAACACAATTTTCAGGGCCCTTAGAAAAAAAAGCAAAATTCAGGAGTTTTTCAGGAATTTCAGGAGGAGTACGAACCCTGTCACATTAAAAGTATTTGAAAATCAATTAAATAAAATTCTCCAAAAAACTGAAAGAGAGTAATTATCTGTCTCTCACTGCAAAGGCAATTTTACGAATAAACTAAAATGATTTGTTCTAATAAATGTTTCTTCCTCTGCGCAATAAATGTAAAGAAAATAGGAAATGAGTTTCTGAAATCCGCGAAAATTTCGCTCTCCTACTTCTGATGCTAATTGGATTCTGATTGTACGTTTATTTACTTGCAACAGTGGAAGCTTCAGTTAATGTAAAAACGATTGAAATTTAGGGAAGAGGAAATGGTTAATCTGCAATCAGTGTGATCTCCCATGATCTCCAATTAATTTTTGTTAAAAATCGAGACTTTATTTTATTTGAAGAAACTACGATTCAAAAATGCCATATATTTTTCATTAGGGATTTTAAAGTTGTGACTTTAAAAACAGCGGTTATTAAACGTGAATTTGGTACTGTTATTTCTCGCTTATAATTTGAAACTTTAACAGTTGGATGAAGTTATTTTTTAACAGGAGAGAAATATTTTGGCATACAATTATTATATTTAGTTAACATTTTTAATCGAAAAGATAAGCGAAAAACAAATTTTAGGCATGAATATTTACAAAATATTCTTCAAATTTTGAATTATATATTTTATATTATTTGAATTCACTAGAAGTTGTCCATTTTTGTGCGAAAATGGTTTTTAAATAGTTAAATCTGAAAATGCAACTCTGTACTAATACTACTTTTTGTATAAGAAGTGTAAAAACCAATATTATGGCAATTATCCAAAAATTCATTTCCACATTTAGACCTCCCTGAATCCTAAAAAAAAACATTTTCGAAATTTTATCGGTCTACGATCACGATAATTCAAAACCACAACATGCTAGATGGACAGAATTCGGAATGTGGCTCTTTGGTTTTGGTCTTCATACAAAATTTTTAAATTTATGTCAAATTGTGAACGAACACTGTCAAAAGTTCTCTGTCTGTTCATTAATTTCATTGCGAACACAACACAAAACAGCAGAAAGCTTGTAAATGAAATCTGATATATGGCGTTTTCTTTGAATTCGTGGATCGGTATCGAATTGCGGACGAAATCTTACAATGTTTTAACTGAGTCTCGGTCCTTCTATTCGTATGGATTCAAATACAATAACTCAAATATTCAACGAAGTCAGATGGGTGAATTTTAATATGTGATCTCTATATCAATGCTGTAGATCTGTGTCTAATTTTGGACTAAATCTGACATCGGGTAGACTGCCTGTGTAAGTCTGTGTATACGAACATGTTGACCTAAAAATATAAGTAGCAAACTTAATGAAATTTGGTATGCGACTACTCTAAGTTCAACAGGAAGGCAGTGGCGGGCATTCAATCGAAAAGAGTGAAGCAGTGATTCAGTAAGTAATTTTTTTTCTCAGACAATGTCTAATTGTGTGTTCCACTTTCTTTTTCCTTGAAAATTTTCAGAAGCACTATTGGCGACAGAATGGGGTTCGAATTGAACCGCCCTTCCTTTTAGTATATAAGACTTTCCAGCCTATCTCGGGTACGATGCAAAAAATGATACGATGTGATGTGTGTTTAAAGTAAGCAATTGATTCGTGCTTCGTCTCGGCAGATGGTCACCTCCCTATTGGTTCGTTGAGTTCATGCCCATTATGTAATATTCTTCCTCGCTCACACAGATCACGTAACTTTTCGGAGCGGTTCAGTATTCTTGACTTTATATCCGACCTTGGTGTAATGTAAAAAATGTGTGTTTAAAGTGAGAAAGTGATTCTTGCTTCCTCTCGCTAGCTCGCTATCGGCTCGGTTCAATTCATACTCAGTCCACCATTTTCTCGTTCACAATGATCGAGTGACTTTTCGGAACTCGTTTGGAGTATACATATTTACGCGCAGAACAAGAGAAAAATTATGAACTAGAACTTTTACAATTGATTGCGAATTTACGAACGGCGTTGCATCCTCTTACAGCCAGTTATATGTAACGAGGAAACTGAATTGTGTATGCATGGAATTTTATTTCAGTGCTTCTACATATTATTATTTTTATATTCAGGGTGTTTCTTTTTATCTTGGGATAGTTTATTAATATTATTAAATATTTGTGAAACTTCTGTGAATAATAATGTGCTTATTACGTGCGCTAAAAATTCAATTGCTTCAGTAGGCTTAAGAACTACCACACGCCACTGTAGGAAGTAACCAAAACATGTGATGTGATTGGATGAGAAATAAAAAAATGAATTATGTTGGAACTTGGTAGATTCGAAGATGACGAGGCTACAATAAAACTTCGATTTATCCAAAAATTCGAATTAATAAAAATTTAATCTAAACATGAGTATTGCAGGTGAAAATGGCAACTCTTAGCTAAAAACTGCTGTAAAAAAGGATTTTTTTAATATACAGTAGAGTCCCGCTAATCCAAGTTCCGCTTTATCCGAGGTAGCTTAAAAAAAGTAATAAAAAATTGCATTGTAGCACTATCTGTCACTGGAAAAAGAATTAACAATTTTTTCCCTATCGCTAATGCTTAAAATTTATCACCTGCCTGTTGAGCCTGCGATCAGTTTTGCTTGAAATTTAATC
>BGPR01030238.1:0-18786 GCA_013235015.1 Araneus ventricosus
TTCATTACCGTTAAGATTCAGAAAGATATAGGAATTGCAAGAGCTGAGTTTCTTTTGCTCTATAAGAAAAACAAAATGGCGAAGGTTTTCCACAAATTGATATTTTTAAAACTTAAATCTTTGAAGAGTAATTGTCGAGCTGGAATTTAAATTATGTGTTTAATTTATAAGTATACCTGAGTACTCAGGCTATTCAACTCTCATGCAATCCAATAAAACTGTTCGAAGATTCAAAAGAAGAGTTCAATGAAGTGTTTTTATCCGTTAAGTACAGGAATTTGTGTTTGATACTTTCCTCTAAAATCTACCCACTTTCCTATAATTCCTTCAAAAACATTTTATTTTCAATTAAATATCGAATATGGAGTTTTCTAGTAACATTTCTAGCGGTTTTTGGATGAGAAATTTCATTGGAAAACTAAAAATTAAAAGAGGAGTTCTTTACTCAAAAAAATTGCATACTCCATTTTGGGCAATCGCCAAACCGAAACCTCTTCACTCGTTAAAAATTAACTCATTCGCAAACGATTATAGGAAATAGAAAATACGCAATGCTGCCAGATTCCGATAAAGGTCGCCACAACTTCTACAAAAACTTTGCCTGTGATTAGCTGCATCTGCGTGTTTAGAATGAATCATTTCCAATAATTTTCAATCACAGCAATCTATTAATAAACAACGTAAAAATATAACATGAACCTCGCAGCTGAAATATGTTTTTCCGATCCTAACTTCTTTCATTTCAAATAAAATATCCTAATGAATATCTATAAATAATAAATGATGGAGGCACATTGACACACATTTCGCCTTATTAAACATTAAAAAGAACGTTAACGGTCGCTGTCAAATACGCATGAGTGCTCGCCGAAGCGCAAAGTTGAGTACTGTTTTGTTATTAATAATTCCTCTGTGTGCAATTTATTGCCTTCAAACTAAAATCAATTTTCAATGTTGTATTTGTATTTATGGTTGTATTTGCTAAGCATATTGTTAAGTTCGAAAATAATAAAAATGCAGGTAAAAGATTTTTAAAACACACTTTTATAAGTGTTCTAAAAAGATATAGATATATATATATATATATAATATCTGGTTCAGAACCAAAACTTATAAAAGAGTAAAGCGCAAACAGTAATTATATCGGAAATTTTAATCATTCATGATATATTTTAATTTTTAATAAGTGTAATTTCTTTGTTATTTATTGTAGCTTAATTTCCTTATAGCAATGCTTCTAGAGCTTCACGCTTTAAGGTTTTTATTCTGGTCTTCGGATTTTTGATAAAAAAATCTACTTTTTAGAATTAACTTTCTGAATTTTATTAAAATAATTCCACTTTCTAAACTTTATCTTCAGATTTTTAATTTAAAGATACTAATTTTTAGACTTAACTTTCAGATTTTTTTATTTAAAAAATTTCACGTTTTAGACTTTACCTTCTGAATTGTAATTAAAATAATTCTACTTTCTAAACTTTAACTTCAGATTTTCAATTCAAAAATACTAATTTTTAGACTTAACTTTCAGCTTTGTTCATTAAAAAAATTCTACTTTTTAGACTTCACCTTCTGAATTGTAATTAAAATAAATCTAGTTTCTAAACTTTGCATTTAGATTTTTGATTAAAAAATTCTACTTTTTAGACTTTACCTTCTGAATTTTAATTAAAATAATTCTACTGTCTAAACATTACCTTCAGATTTTTAATTTAAAAATACTAATTTTTAGACTTAACCTTCAGATTTTTTTATTTAAAAAATGCCACTTTTTAGAATACTCAGAAAAGCATGTTTTTACCATTTTAATTTTTATTTTCATTATTTTTAATCTAATGATTCATTATCATTAATATTACGGAATGTTGTAAACAATTTTTTCCCTAAAATTCACTAGTATGGAATTAAAATTAATCGACTGACTAATAATTAAATTTTGAAATTATTAAAAATGTCTATTGTATTGCACAAAAAATACGAAAAAGTAAAAAATTCTAAAACTTCGGTTTAGTTATATTAACGTCCCGTTTTGTAACAACAGGAGGGCTATTTTGGGATGCACCTCGTTATTTTGTACCGCGGGCGGATGGAGACGCCTGAGCTGGCACCCCCTCTCCAAGCTTCCGCACCACACCAGCGGGAGGACGTTTGTTCCCATACGCATGCTTTGACGTACAACAAGTCCAATGCACGACGGATCTTCAGTGGAATCGGGTTTCGAACTTGAAACCCTCCGGCCCCCAAAGCCGACACCCAACCACAAGGCCACCGCGGCCTTCTAGCGTTTTGGAAAGTGAGCGAAAAATTTCAGTGTAAAACTTCATATCTGCGAATATGAAACAAGTTTATTAAAAACCTATTCAAAATTAAAAGATATTGAATTAATTAGTAAAATTGCAGGACATTGAATGATATAAGAGAACATTACAAGCAAAAGAGAGTTCAACATATTTTTTAAATTTTCTTAAGCGATTTTTTTCAAGTAAAAGATTACAAATCTTTTAGTTCGAATAATTTTATTAATGTCTATTAAAAATATATGTTTATTAAAAGGAAAGTTGGTTTTTTCAATTTAAAAGTGAGCATAAGGCACATGCATTAAAGTTTTAAACGCATTACCATATTCCTAGAAAAAATATGGTAAAAACTTTGTAAATGGGAATTCTAAAAAATTTATCATTTTCCTAAAATTTTTCATTTCTCCTTTCTCAAATTAAATGCTAAATATAATTGTAGATATTAAATAATAACTTTACAGAGAAGAAGGCAGCTGATTTTTTTTAAATTTTGTTGTTTGTAGTGAAATAAGGAATAAAAAGGCTTTATTACTTCAGAAATACTATTACTGATTTATTCAATAACTGTCACAAATTTCCGTATCTAATAACGAAAATGTGAATATATATAAGTTTAATTTACATGATTATTCTCTATGAAGTACATGACTTTGTAAGTGCATGATTGTAATTCCAAATTATTATAATTTATCTTTCTCCATATTCAATTTGATAGTTTCAAGATAATTTGGTTTCTTAAAATTTACAATTAAAGCTCCTAAAATTCATTTCTTAAATTATTATTTTGTGCATGGTACATTCTTCAATATACTTTGAAGCAAAATCGTTTGCTATATTTTATTTTGTCAGAATGAACACGAAAATGATATCTTTATTAATCCATTTGCTTATTGCATTATTTTATTTTAGGTAAATTACGTTATTCTAAGAAATTACTGTCTAGTTCTTTCTTTCTTATAAATTAATTGTTTGTTTGGCATTATTACCATTTTTTTTTTTACTTCTGCCGTATTTTATTGTGCGAGATTTTATATTGTTATAAAGAGTTAAGAAATAGAACGGCATTTTTTGCATTTTACTGATAAACTTCTTCACGTAATAGCTAGAAACGATCCATTGGAAATCAAAATAAACCTTGTAAATATTTTCTTAAAAACATTGTAATTATTTGGAAGAGAATTGTGATGAAGTCTCTTGAAGTAACTTAAATTTCCAAACGTTCCTCAAATATTTTGACTAACATTATTTTCCTATTCTTAGATAATATGCTTTAATTATATCAGAATACTGAACATGTCATACAAAATGACTTTATATAGAAAATTCCTTTTTAGATTAATCATCACTCTAATGTCGATGTTATTAACAGGAATGGCGAAACAAATTTTTTGTTAGTTCCTCAAACATATGTTTAATAATATTACAAAGAAAAGTATAATCGATATGCATGGTAAAATCGTAAAACATTCATTTCTTAAATGAATTATACATCTCCTCTGTAAGTATAGTTAAAACTTATATTATTTAGAAATATTCCGAAAAATAGAACTTTGATCAAAACAAACAATTGCCGGATGCTGGAAAAAATAACATTTATATAATCGTTTGGAGAAAAAAAATATCTAACTTTAAAAGTAATTGTACTTTTATTATTCTAGCATAATTTAAAATAAGTCGCCACTTTTTGTATCACTTGCTTGATACATCAAAATACTCTCTTATGAAATCAGCATAAGAAAATATGACCAAACGATAATCTCCTCACCTTCCACCGTTGCCACTCCACAGATGATAAAGATAATCCACCGGTGCATCACGTCGTGTTTCAAGATCCAGAGTGCGCAGAGAATCAGAAACAGAAAGAGCACAACAATATTCTCATCACCAGCACTGAAATAACTAAACTCTTCTCTCGGACGCGCGTTTTCGCTTGGGCAGACGATATCTGATCTGAGCAAACGATGCTCTCTGGCGAAAGGGAGGATGCGAACGATCGATCGCGTGACGTAACGGTTAGGGGGTGTGGGCGAATCCGAACGGGCCGAAAAGCCGCATGACGACGCACTCGCTACCTCTTTCGACAGTGCTAAGAGATGAGGTCCGCCCTCCTCAAAATAAGTTTCAATTTCTGAAAGTTGACCTTTTCGAACAGGCCGGTGGGTTTCCCTATGCTCATTGTGGGTTTATCCACCTATCCGGCTGCTAAACTTTTAACATTTTAATTTAGGCTAGTGCTGTTAAATAAGCAAGGATATATGAGTTAATTAAATTACGTATAAACTCATTCTCCAATATTACCTGTATTAATTAACTACCTTTATTTTCGTATAACTTCAATTATCCCAAGTCCAGTTATTCGAATTTTTAAATTTGTACATTTTAAATTCTAATACCTACTTCTGCGTGCGTAATGAACCTGCATTCATATTGCGGCTAAACTCACCATCAAATATTACAGGTATATTATAATTACCTACACTGCAGTAGAATTCTAATTATACGAAGCCCAATTATACGAATCTCTAATCATCCGAATTTGAAACTTTTGTAGTTTTGTACTTAATTTATAATGTTAATGTATATGTACGACATGAACGTCAATTCATATTGCGGGTAAACTCATTCTCTCATATTACCGGTATTCGATAACTACCTTCATTACAGTAGAATTCTAATTAAACGAAGTCCAATTATGCGAATCTTTAATCATCTGAACTTGTAGCTTTTGTAGTTTTGTACATAATTTGTAATTTTAATGCATATGTATGCCATGAACGTCAATTCAAATTTCGTGTAAACTCATTCTCTCATATTACCTGTATTTGATAATTATCTTCATTACAGTAGAATTCTAATTAAACGAAGCCCAATTATACGAATCCCTAATCATCCGAATTTGAAACTTTTGTAGTTTTGTACATAATTTGTAATTTTAATGCATATGTACGTCATGAACGTCAATTCATATTGAGTGTAAACTCATTTTCTCATATTACCGGTATTCGATAATTACCTTCATTACAGCAGAATTCTAATTAAACGAAGCCCAATTATGCGAGTCTCTAATCATCTGAACTTGTAACTTTTGTAGTTTTGTACATAATTTGTAATATTAATGCATATGTATGTCATGAACGTCAATTCATATTGCGTATAAACTCATTCTCTCATAATATCGGTATTCGGTAATTACCTTCATTACAGCAGAATACCAGTTATTCGAAGCCAAATTATACGAATCTTGAATTATTCGAATCTGTAATTTTGAAAGTAATTTTAATATGTATGTATGGAATGAACCTTCGTCTAAGGAAAAAATTAATCTCGAATATTACTGCTATTCAGTAATTACATTTAGTGCAGAAGAATTATAATTATCTGATGCCCAATTATACGAATCGGCAATTATTCAAATTTGTAATTTTTTCCTTTTTTCGTACATAATTTGAAATTTTAAAACCTATGTGTGTAATGAACCGTTATCCATACTGCGGGTAAGCTCCTTTTCGAATATTACCGGTATTCCGTAATTATATGTATTACAGAAGAACTCTAGCAATCCGAAGCCCAATTATACGAATCGTCAATCATTCTGCTGAATTTAGTTAAGTTATATTAACCTCCTGTTTTGAAGCAACATGAGGGCTATTTTAGGACGGACCTCGTAATTTTGAGCCGCGGTCAGATGACGAGGACACCTGAGCGAGCACCCTCCTTCCAAATTCCGCATTACACCAACGGATGGACGTTGATTTAAAATCAGATTCACTAAGAATATTTTAAGTATAAACTTAACCTTCCAGCTGGCGCGCCTACGCGAATTTTACGACATATCGTGCATCGTATTACATATATATACAGTATTATTTTACTAAAATAAATGCAACTTTTATTCATGTTATCTGTATTTATTAGCCAAATAGTAAATAAAGATTTTATAAATAAAATTGCACTTAAATATATAAAATAACGACATAAATATATAACAGGATGCACAATTCAAGTATCTCTTACAAACGCGCGCCCACTGGAAGGTTAATAAAAACAGTTTTAAAAACACACACGTTTGTTAGTGTACTTTTTAGTGCTCATACTGACATTTTTAATTTAATTATTTTCTGGTTTCTAGTCTTTAATTTATAATCCATTATCATAAATATTATAGAATCTTTGAATCATTTTTTTAATTCACAGCTAGATGGCGCCATGTGTATGGAACCAATATTTAATTAAATTAATCTATTAACTCATAATTAAGTTCTGGAAATATTCAAAAAGTATATTGTCATCTAGAACACAACTATATAAAATTTCAAATCCCTATCACATAGGAAATGAGTGAAAAACCTATTGCAAAATTTCATCTTTATAAACGTGAAACTAATCAAATCAAATAGAAGTGTATAAAAAATGAAATTTTCATGCTGTGCAAATTTATTATTTGTCATATAAAATTTTGAAAAATAAAGTTTTGAGGTAAACATTCAAGTTATTCATATTTATCAACTACATTACCTTTGTCGTCTGAAAATGGCATGTATTAATTTCAGAACGATAAATTTCATTATCGTCAATGGTTAACTTGAGTAATAACATTTATCTAAAGAGATTAGAGCAGGCTGAAATAGGAAATGCTTCGTCAACAATACAATTTGAAGGAAAAAAGTCATTGGAATGAATGCGCAAAAATAAAATTTTATTCGATTTTGAAATAATTTGTTCCACTTCTTCGATCACCTTGAAGTTAGAACAAAGAATTAAATGCTGTTTTTAAGATTGCTACTGTTTTAATACTCAAAAATAAAAAGTTTGAAGATGTATGATACTTTTTTCTAGAAATTTCTAAAGAATTTTAAAAAAAACTCTATTTTTACCTCTGAGAATTTCTTGACTACAATTTTTCCGTCTTTAAGTAAAATATCTAGTAAGTATATAATATTTAATCCTCCGAGAGGTGCAAACGTCTTTTTACGTTCCTCATATTCGGTTCAAAAGCAGATAGCTCGTATTTATATGTATATTTCCTTTAAAAAAATCACGGATAAAGTATTCTTAAGATTTAACAGATGTAATTAAATACAAAAAAGATGGATTCATTTACTTTAAAAGCTAAGTTTTCTAACCTGACAGATAAAAGTTAAAGATAATTGGGAGCTCGGATGGTTAATAATTTATTGTTAAATTGCTAAAAATTCGTTTTCAGAAAGCAAATATGGGTCACTACGCAGTCTAGAATTATTATTTACAGGAAAAATTATTCACAAATGCTTACATTTTACAACTAATAAAACATTTGAGAGAGAAAATCTTCAACTTGTTAAAAAAAAACGAGTGATGAAGTTGAAAATCTCACTTTCAAAATTTATTTTCTGTCCATCAATCACAAAAAATATTTCAAAAATATGATGAATAAAAACAAATTGCTATAAACCTTCGAAACATAATAAGATACATAATACTTTTTCAAAAAAATTCTTAAGAATTGAAAAACTCTATTTTTCCTCTGGGGATTTCTTAGCTACAATTTTTTCTTCTTCAATTAAAATATCTAGTAAGCATATAATATTTAATAATTTATTATTAAATTCATTCATTTTTAGAAAGCAAATCTGGGTCACTACGCAGTGTAGAATTACTATGTACAGCAAAAATTATTCACAAATGCTTACTTCACTTGCTGAAACTTTTCAGCTATACATTTTTAATAATTTATATATTTTCTGCTAATAAAAAATGTGAGGGAAAAATCCTCAACTTGTTAGAAAAACGAGTGATAAAATTGAAAATCTCACTTTCAAAATTTATTTTATTTCCATAAATCACAAAAAAATATTTCAAAAATATGATAAATAGAAAACAAATTGCTATAAACCTTCGAAACATAATAAGATACATAATACTTTTTCAAAAAAATTCTTAAGAAGTGAAAAATTCTATTTTTTCCTCTGGTGATTTCTTAGATGCAATTTTTTCTTCCTCAAGTAAAATATCTAGTAAGCATATAAATTTGATAATTTATTATTAAATTGAACGAGCGAATTTAGTAGGTACATTTTCCTAACGTAGGAGTTAATACGTAGGAGTGAATCCATTTAAACTTTAAACGAATAACATTTTATAAGATTAATATGTTCCATCTCTCAGCTTGACATTACACCAATATGAATATTTGCATAGCAGAGACTGTTTTGAATTTAAAATAACTTCTTCACGGGCAATGGATCGATAAAAGGTGCCCAGAATTTCCGTAAACGTGAAATGAATAAAATTCTCTCGAAATATTCTGTCGTGTTTAGAGAGAGAAGCTCTTTAAAAGCTAAGCTATCAGATGACAAAACGGAATTCAAACGATGCAATGATAAATTTAGAATTCGAGCAAACTGAAATTCATCCATGGTCGTTTTTAGGGATGGTTGATTCATTTATTTTGTTGAAATGAAGACAAACCGTTCGTTAAAAATAAATAACTCTTTTAAAAAAGACCGTTATAAATTGGTTAATTCTAGTGATCGACGTTTTCGTTATTTTAGGGAAAGTAATTCATCCATGGTCGTTTATATTGATTGGTATTTCGATTACGTTTTAAAAGCAAAGCGAATCACTTAAACTTGAATCTTTGAATAAGTATCGTTGAAATGCAATTTAAATAATGTATTTAGTTTATAAGTATACATTGGAATTTAGGATATTCAATCAGTGTTCGAAAATTCAAGTTTTAAAAATATCAGTTTGTGCAAGAAATCTCATTATTTAGCTTCTCTTACAGTGCAATTGAAATTCACCTCGCTGCATTGTCGATATCTTTCTGAATTTGAATATCATTTAACTGGAATTTTTATTGGCTGCTCTTTGTATCTGACTTTGAAATTATGAGAGAAAAATTACGATAAATTCTGAAAGAATCACTGCACCAAAACAGTTTTTACACCATCTTAAAACAAAAGGTAGGTAAATTTATTTTAACTTTGAAAAAGCTTGAATTCCAAACAGGTGAAATAAAAATAAGTAATAGAACACTGAAACAAGACATAAAATCTCTTTGAGACAAATTCGAATAGTATAATTATAGCAGTAATCTGTTTCATTCAGTAATAGCATGAAAACAGGTAAAAAAGAAAAAGTTTAGGAAGTAGATGTTTCAGCGATTTTATGTTTATAACAACTGAAAATGTCGAAAATCTCTAATTGTGAAAAACACATATGAAAATGATTAACAATAATGTATATACGAGGTACGTTTTTTCAAGTAAGTACCGTTTTGAAATTAAAAACAGACAAGTGTGCTTTTTATCATTTTTATTTTTACATGAAAGCCAGTACTTAAAAGCCACCAATATTAAGGCTTTTGCCGATCATAGAACCAGCTTTTGAATTCCATCCTCATTGAAAGCTGCAGACTGCCCAGCGTGAGCCCAACTTAATTTAAGTGTTATAATTAATTAATAATTATACTTAATTAATAATTATATTTAATTAATAATTATACTTATTAATAATTATATTTAATTAATAATTATACTTATTAATAATTATACTTAATTAATAATTATACTTATTAATAATTATACTTAATTAATAATTATACTTATTAATAATTATACTTATTAATAATTATACTTATTAATAATTATACTTAATTAATAATTATACTTATTAATAATTATACTTAATTAATAATTATAATAAAATTTTTTAATCGACTGTTGTGTGTGAGGTGATTTTGTGACATGTCATGGAGCAGAGAATCAGTTTGAAATTCTTATGAAAACGGGGTAAATCAGCAAGACAAACTGTTAACGGTGAGTTTTATTGCGAGGTGCACAAACGACTCTTAGCTGGCATTCGTCATGTACGGTCACATCCGAAGCAAGCAGGCTCTTAGTTTCTCTTGAACGATAATGCACTGCGACATACCTCTACGCTTGTAAAGCGGTTTTTAGCTCAACATGGGGTTGCTGAAATAGCGCACTCACCGTATTTCCCGACCCGTCACCACCGGACTTTTTCCTATTTGCTTATATTAAAGTGACCCTAAATGGGCATAGATTTAAAGATATTACGTACATTAAAGCTGCTGTGACATGGGCACTGAAAGCTGTACCAGAGAATGAGTTTAAAAGAGCTTTCGACGATTTGTATATCTATACTTATAAAAGGCAATGTTTGTGTGCGTGTGTTTGTCTGCGATGTCCAGACGAATCTATCGCACTTACAGCCATGAAATTTGGTACACAGGTAGTCGTAATGGTGACTGAATGCACCTCGAAACCAAAATTTAAAATTTTAATCTAGATTTTTTTTAATTTAATTTTTTGTGTTGTTTTGGTTGATTTTTCGCACTAATTTGTCAATAGAATGGTTTCGAATAATTGTACGACAAAAATAGATAGACCATCGGAAACAGCACGCGATTTCCGTTCTAATGAAGTTAGTTTTGAATTTCTAACGTAATTTACTGAATTTTGAGAATTTTTTTTAAAAATAGTCAGTTTCACCATCTAAATGTTAGTTTTGTTTTTAAATTTGTTGCATCCGACTTTCTAATAACACTATTATTTTCAATTTTTTTCAGCTTATAACTAGAACGGTTCTCTCTGATTTAAAACATGAACGGTTAAAATATCTTTTCCCGTTTTGTTTAAATTAAATTATTCCTGGGCAGATGAAAGTTATTTTTGTCGAGCGAAATTTCTTCAGCGCCAGTCTTCCGGAACGCAGCTTTCAATTTGATTGGATGAAGGGTCAGGTGACGTGATAACCTTCGGAGCTTTTTGTCATGTTCTAAGAATTTTTTTTTCATTTTGTTGAAGTCCTGATTCCACGGGCAACAATTTTTTTTATATTGTTTTGGATTAGTGTACTCTGTACTGTTTTTTTACATGTTATTATCGCGGAAAAAATAAGCCGGAAAATCTATAATATGTATCTTTTGTTTTGAAAACTTTTTCGTGTCATTGTGGGCGATTTTTTTTTTATTTTGTTGAAGTCCTGATTCCACGGGCATCGCCGTGCGCGTACTGCTAGTACGTTATAAGATTAGAATAGTGTACTATTTTGAAGGATTATAAACAGTTTCCACCTGAGACCTACTCAATCTAAGACTCATTTCATTTTTCACTCTATTTATTGGTCACACCTTGTATATTCTAAACTATTCATCCTACGAAAAATAAGCAGGACTATTTTTGTAGGAAATTTAACGTAGTTTAATTTTATAGTTAAATTTTTTCCCATAATTTTCGAGATATTTAAGAAAAACTGAGAAATCTCTCCCTTTGAACCTCCCATCCTCTATCGCCGGAAACTTTTAATATGACGTTTGGGGCATTCTTCCCAGCAACTGTGCCAAATTTCAAAACAACTTTTTAAAAAATTTATAATTCGTTGATTGGACTAGGAGTAGAAGAAAACTTGTGAAGAGGAACGGTTGTGATGGGAGGAAGGGAGCACCACTGTTCATCAAATGGGGGTGTCAGCCCCCCCCCCTCCAAAACATACAACACTACCTTTGTATAATTATTATATAGGCATGAGGTTTTTCTGAGGGTTGTTGATTCAGCACTTTTAATTGATTTTACCATTACAATAAGGAATTTTAGAAATATTCATTTTTAAATCCTCCTATATCTTCTAAACTATTGTTGCTACAAACAAAATGTAGGACTTTTTTTGTAGAAACTTTTATGTAGTTTAATTTTGTAATTGAGTGTTTTTCGCTAGAACCCATAATTTTCGTGATGTTTAAGTAAAACTGAAAACGCCCCCTTTAACCCCCTGTAACCGCCGCGCACCCCCCCCCCACAGGCGGGGACTTTTAGTATGTCGTTTAGGACACTATCCCCAACAACTGCGCCAAATTTCAAAACTACGCCAAATTTTTGCTAATCAGCGACTTTTTGCCTTGGTTGACTGGACAATCATAACCAGTTGCTACAGCGACTGCCGCCAACGAGACAACTTGGTGAACAGAGTTCTCGTGGTGGACAGACAGTACATGCCATGGAGTATATAATCTTCCTGAAAGCTGATTACAGAAGATTTCATCCCACCACATTTTCAGACTGATTGGTTGAATCTTGTGAATCCATCCAAAAATCATGTTGATTTAACAGTGTTGATTAGTTAATTAATGAGAAGTCTGTTCATAAAAATTCATCGAAATTTCATCAGCTATTCTGTATACACATCCCTACATGCCATGGAGTAGATTTCATTCTGAAGTGTTTATTAACCCGCGAGGACGCGCATAGGCCCGGGGTCCTGTTTTTCCAACAAAACGCACCGAAAATTATATTCACTTTAATAGGAAACATTTGTTGTACTAGTGAATAGAATATTAAATATTAATAATATACTTTTCAGATAAATCTCTCCTGGGTAGCGCATTAAATTGTAGAATATCGATGTGTGCTTAAGCTTCTAAAGTATTTATGAGAAGGTTGGCATTCCCGTCAAATATTACCTGAATTCCCTTGGATATAAGTTTTAATACATCATCTGTCTCATCGATAAATATTTCCAATAATTTTGAAGCGACTATACAACTTTTGCTTCACCAAAGTTTCCGGAAAGATGCATGACGATGTTGTGCGAAAAAGTCCTCGCATTCTTGCGAGCTTCTTTTTTCGCACCATTTGTTAATTCCACCTATCTTTGGGTTTACTACATCATTTTTAACACCAGCCTTCTTCAAAATAATCGGTGGACTGACAAATATCCCAATCATTGTCTAATTCCTTTTCAGAATTGGACTAATGACCTCTAACTAATCCGACAGCAGCAACTTCTTTATTTTATTCGTCAATCGATTCTTAATTCGTTGTTTTTGATTCTTTACATCTCTAATTTGTAGTTCGAATAGCGATACGAGGTAGAGTCAATAAATTCCCGGAATGCTCGCCTACATTCACGCAGGTGTTCGTTGGAGGGGAAGTATCTTTTTTGGAGGTAGGCAGCACTAATAAGGAAAACACACAGCCATCTGGAATTCATTTCCGGTACTGTCGGCGTTAGCTGCAGATCATTTCTGACAAAGAATTTTTCATTCGTCGGATTTTGAAATGTCGTCTTTAGAGCAGCTTGCAAACATCAAATTCTACGTTTTGCTCGAGAAATCAATCACCTTCTGAGACGCTCGAGATGCTGAAGAAAGCATACGGAAACGATTCCATGGAAAAAACGGCTGTGTACGTACTTTCTCTGGAAACGAAAACGCTTATGCGTTTTCGTTTGTGTGATGTTGGGGTTTCTTTCGATTACGATAGCGTTATTCACTACGAATTTATTCCTGAAGGCCAAACTGTCAATGAAGAACTTTACCTGGAGATCCTTAAACGACTACGAGATGCAATCAGACGGAAACGACCTGAAAAATGGGCAACAAACAATTGGTTTCTTTTAGACCAGAATGCGCCACCACATCGCTCTCTGATTGTGAAAAAGTACCTTGTTACCACTCTGCAACACCCTCCTTATTCTCCCGACCTAGCACCAGCGGATTTTTACATTTCTCCTCGGCTGAAAATAAAATTGAAGGGACACCGTTTTGTGGATTCAGATGAGGTGATCGAAAATGCGACGAATCAACTGAAGGACCTCTCAAAAAATGGATTCCGGGAGTGTTTTGAACAGTTATACTAACGCTGGAAGAAGTGTGTGGATGCAGGAGGGAAGTACTTTGAAGGCCAATAAGGCAAAATTATTTTTCTATTTTTCAATAATTTGTCATTGACCTATTCCGGCAGCTTTTTGACCCTACCTCGTAAATTATCGTGATCTGTCTATTCTATTTAGCAATCCTACTCAGATACGCGAACGCTCGTATCGGGCTTCGGAGGCACGACCATATGTTTTCTAAGATAACAAATGAGGAGAAATTCTTGAAATACTTGTGACCATTAAGTAAATGACCTTGAATGCAGCTACTGTGGATCTGGAATTTTTCCATTGAGGGATTAATTTTCTGTAATAAATTCTTATAGGGTCTGGGCCTCGCAGGCCTTATGCGGGTCCTCCCGGGTTAAAGAGGATTTAATCCCATCACATTTTCAACACACATGTTGACGCTTGTGAAACCTATTCCATGTCAATTGGTCCATTTGCTGCATGCATTTAAAAGATTTACCCCCATTCAAATTCTTAGGATGTAGTAGGGTTTGATTTAACCAGACCGCAGTTTTAGGCGATCAGTTAGGAACATGTGCACCAAGTACCATCAAAATTCTATCAGCCGTTTGGAAGCTATGCTAGAAGAAACATACAGTGTTCCCGCTAAAGTCCGGGGTCACCCCAATAATTTCTAAACGGCAAGAGCTATAGTCATAAAAGCGGAGTCGAGGTATAGTAAAGTTGCCGTGCCAAGGAAACCGCTTACAGAGCCACCTGGCAGCAAAATTCGGAGTTAGCATTTTTATCTCAAAAACTGTACGATATACGGGAAAAAGTCAGTTGCAAAGTTCTTCAGCATCATCTACATATTTAGTAAGAGAAGACACTTTCCGCACAGTAATGTTAAAAATAGAAGGCGTTAAATGTATATTTGTTTGGTTCTCAACTCCCAAAATTGTAACGCGACATAACGCGGAAGAAAAGAGAAAAGGAAGGACGTAATATCCGATTTTCTAGAGGATTTGCCGTTGAGTGACCTCAGGAATGTACGGTTCCAACACGACGGTGCCCCTCCGCACAAGGTATCAAATGCCCAACAATACATTCGGGACACATTCCAGCAACAAGTCATCGGGTATGGTGCTTGCGTAGAATGGCCTCCACATTCACCTGAACACATTGGACTTTTTTCTGTGGGGATACATCAAATAGCGAGTTTATGCAACACCTCCACCAACATTGCAGGAACTTCGTAACTGTATTACGGATGATTGAGCCAGTGTGTCACCTGCCATGTTGTATGATGTGCAGCGGGAAGTACAGTCCCGTGTCCAGATGTGTATTGTTGCTGAAGGACACCATTTCGAGCATGACAGATAGATGAACCTCGTTTCCGGCAAGTGCAGTTTGTTCAACACGATCAAACAAATGTGCGTTTTGAGCTTTTCATTTGTATAATTTTTGTGCGCAAGATGTTTTCTTGTAATAAATCGATGATGCTGAACAACTTTGTAATTGACTTTTCCCCCGTATTTCGTACCATTTTTGAGATGAGAACGCTAACTCCGATTTTTTTACTCCAGGTGGCGCTGTAAGCGGTTTCCTTGCGTAGCGCATGGCAGCTTTACTATACCTAGACCCCATTTTTATGACTATAGCTCTTGATGTTCAGAAATTATTGGGGTGACAACGGACTTTAGCGGGCGCACTGCATATGCACGCACACATACGTGCGTTGGGATTTATATATACAGATAAAAATAAGTATGGAGGGAAATTGTCTTCAAGAAAAACAATTACAAATCACATCAGGGTTCATACTGTATATAAAAGAGTAAAATTCAGGAGTTTCTAAGGATTTTTTCAGGAGTACAGTACAGAAAATTCAGGAGATAACATGAAAAAAAATCAATTGTAGAGGAGAAGGGGGTAGTGTGGACAATTTTTATAAAATTGGTAAAAAAGTATGCTAAATATCAATTCTCCCATCTTTCCCCATTGCGGCGACTCAGAACATGCGCGGTAGACTCTTTCGGCGCTAAGTAAGGTCAGAAGTAAGAATTCCGGACTCCAGCGACTTTCTATCAATAAGGGAAAATGGAAACGTCATATTTTTATGTTTTATCATAATTTTATCTTTTGCTCTTTAATTATAATTTTTCAGGAGACAAAAAGAAATATCACGATAAAAAACACAATTTTCAGGGCCCTTAGAAAAAAAAGCAAAATTCAGGAGTTTTTCAGGAATTTCAGGAGGAGTACGAACCCTGTCACATTAAAAGTATTTGAAAATCAATTAAATAAAATTCTCCAAAAAACTGAAAGAGAGTAATTATCTGTCTCTCACTGCAAAGGCAATTTTACGAATAAACTAAAATGATTTGTTCTAATAAATGTTTCTTCCTCTGCGCAATAAATGTAAAGAAAATAGGAAATGAGTTTCTGAAATCCGCGAAAATTTCGCTCTCCTACTTCTGATGCTAATTGGATTCTGATTGTACGTTTATTTACTTGCAACAGTGGAAGCTTCAGTTAATGTAAAAACGATTGAAATTTAGGGAAGAGGAAATGGTTAATCTGCAATCAGTGTGATCTCCCATGATCTCCAATTAATTTTTGTTAAAAATCGAGACTTTATTTTATTTGAAGAAACTACGATTCAAAAATGCCATATATTTTTCATTAGGGATTTTAAAGTTGTGACTTTAAAAACAGCGGTTATTAAACGTGAATTTGGTACTGTTATTTCTCGCTTATAATTTGAAACTTTAACAGTTGGATGAAGTTATTTTTTAACAGGAGAGAAATATTTTGGCATACAATTATTATATTTAGTTAACATTTTTAATCGAAAAGATAAGCGAAAAACAAATTTTAGGCATGAATATTTACAAAATATTCTTCAAATTTTGAATTATATATTTTATATTATTTGAATTCACTAGAAGTTGTCCATTTTTGTGCGAAAATGGTTTTTAAATAGTTAAATCTGAAAATGCAACTCTGTACTAATACTACTTTTTGTATAAGAAGTGTAAAAACCAATATTATGGCAATTATCCAAAAATTCATTTCCACATTTAGACCTCCCTGAATCCTAAAAAAAAACATTTTCGAAATTTTATCGGTCTACGATCACGATAATTCAAAACCACAACATGCTAGATGGACAGAATTCGGAATGTGGCTCTTTGGTTTTGGTCTTCATACAAAATTTTTAAATTTATGTCAAATTGTGAACGAACACTGTCAAAAGTTCTCTGTCTGTTCATTAATTTCATTGCGAACACAACACAAAACAGCAGAAAGCTTGTAAATGAAATCTGATATATGGCGTTTTCTTTGAATTCGTGGATCGGTATCGAATTGCGGACGAAATCTTACAATGTTTTAACTGAGTCTCGGTCCTTCTATTCGTATGGATTCAAATACAATAACTCAAATATTCAACGAAGTCAGATGGGTGAATTTTAATATGTGATCTCTATATCAATGCTGTAGATCTGTGTCTAATTTTGGACTAAATCTGACATCGGGTAGACTGCCTGTGTAAGTCTGTGTATACGAACATGTTGACCTAAAAATATAAGTAGCAAACTTAATGAAATTTGGTATGCGACTACTCTAAGTTCAACAGGAAGGCAGTGGCGGGCATTCAATCGAAAAGAGTGAAGCAGTGATTCAGTAAGTAATTTTTTTTCTCAGACAATGTCTAATTGTGTGTTCCACTTTCTTTTTCCTTGAAAATTTTCAGAAGCACTATTGGCGACAGAATGGGGTTCGAATTGAACCGCCCTTCCTTTTAGTATATAAGACTTTCCAGCCTATCTCGGGTACGATGCAAAAAATGATACGATGTGATGTGTGTTTAAAGTAAGCAATTGATTCGTGCTTCGTCTCGGCAGATGGTCACCTCCCTATTGGTTCGTTGAGTTCATGCCCATTATGTAATATTCTTCCTCGCTCACACAGATCACGTAACTTTTCGGAGCGGTTCAGTATTCTTGACTTTATATCCGACCTTGGTGTAATGTAAAAAATGTGTGTTTAAAGTGAGAAAGTGATTCTTGCTTCCTCTCGCTAGCTCGCTATCGGCTCGGTTCAATTCATACTCAGTCCACCATTTTCTCGTTCACAATGATCGAGTGACTTTTCGGAACTCGTTTGGAGTATACATATTTACGCGCAGAACAAGAGAAAAATTATGAACTAGAACTTTTACAATTGATTGCGAATTTACGAACGGCGTTGCATCCTCTTACAGCCAGTTATATGTAACGAGGAAACTGAATTGTGTATGCATGGAATTTTATTTCAGTGCTTCTACATATTATTATTTTTATATTCAGGGTGTTTCTTTTTATCTTGGGATAGTTTATTAATATTATTAAATATTTGTGAAACTTCTGTGAATAATAATGTGCTTATTACGTGCGCTAAAAATTCAATTGCTTCAGTAGGCTTAAGAACTACCACACGCCACTGTAGGAAGTAACCAAAACATGTGATGTGATTGGATGAGAAATAAAAAAATGAATTATGTTGGAACTTGGTAGATTCGAAGATGACGAGGCTACAATAAAACTTCGATTTATCCAAAAATTCGAATTAATAAAAATTTAATCTAAACATGAGTATTGCAGGTGAAAATGGCAACTCTTAGCTAAAAACTGCTGTAAAAAAGGATTTTTTTAATATACAGTAGAGTCCCGCTAATCCAAGTTCCGCTTTATCCGAGGTAGCTTAAAAAAAGTAATAAAAAATTGCATTGTAGCACTATCTGTCACTGGAAAAAGAATTAACAATTTTTTCCCTATCGCTAATGCTTAAAATTTATCACCTGCCTGTTGAGCCTGCGATCAGTTTTGCTTGAAATTTAATC
>BGPR01030239.1:0-18786 GCA_013235015.1 Araneus ventricosus
AATGAGTGTAGAGAAACTTTTGATGTCATTTGTAGGGAATAATAAAATATGTATTTTCTCAATAAAGTGCCATTTTTGTTCGTTTCGTTATAAATGTGTTGAATACCATCTAATATCTCTCAAATAACATAAGCTAATATAGCTCTAATCTCATTAATATGTTGTTGAATAAATCCGTATTAATGATTTTCCTCTTAGCTAGTAATACTGTATTTTGTGCGTTAAAGCATTGATATTCTGCCATTAGAAATATCTTTAATATCGCATTTATAGTGACATATTAAACTTTTAAAATCCTTATATGTTTGAGAAATTTCAGAAATTATTTAGTAACGATATGAAATGAGTGCAGAGAAACTTTTGATGTCATTTGTAGGAAATAATAAAAGTTTTCTTTTCTGAATAAAATTACCATTTCTTGTTTATTTTGATATAAATGTGTTGAATATCATCTAACATCTCTCAAATACGATATTTTGCTTAATGCACCTTCAGAAATTTTCATATTTAGGAATATTTATTGAATACTTTTAGATTTTTAAGCTGTCTTAGAGAATATATGCATAATTGTCCCATGGTGATAATTATGTTCATATTAGCAATTTTTTAAAGTAATTTACAACGAAATGTTTATATAAATTTCATATATGTTAGAAAATTTATTAGGTTAACTCCAAATTGTTTTGATATATTCTCTCTAATATAGACTGTAGAAACTCTTTTGAATTATTCTTTTTTTGTAACTTTGAAATTTAGAACAGTTCCTTTATAGATCGACCGTTTTAATTACTGCATACATCTATTTATTTAATTGATAGCTTATTTATTTTCTATACTGAAAGGTTGAATTTTTGTCATTTCTCTGAAATCCAATCTATAATGCTCGCTAAACTAAATGTTCTTATTTAACGCCTATGAGGTGACCTTGTTTCGTGGATGAAAGAATGCGTTAAGATATACTGACACAGTATAAGCAATATTCTTTTGATATTAGTATCATTTTATTGGTGGATTAATATAGTTTATTGCTTAATAACTCTCTAATGCTGATGTTTACAAATGGAAATTGATTCTTTTCAGACCCTTCTTAAATTCATTAAAAAAAGTAGCATTTTTTACGGATACAGAATTCGCTCGCCGAATTCGAACCTGCTTGCCAACACCGGTAAAAAGAATGTAATCTCACTATGTTCAAGCTTTGCCGCTAGTTTTTAAATGAGCAAAGAGCACAAAGCAGTATATTGATACTTATGTAATCTTGAACATGACGCACAATGATAAGCCATATGGCTAATTCTTGTCATCGTATGAATCCAAAAGATTTTAACAAAGATCGAACACACAAACATGTAGTACCACAGCCTTATCAAGTTCACTACATGTTTCTTTTTGAATATTACTAAATTTACTTCAAAAATGATTATTAGACATGTAGCTGATCATACATATGTAAAAGAAAAGATTTAGCATTCTTTTTTATTTTCAAGAAATTTTTGGTTTTACAGTGAAACCATTGAACGATAACGGGCTATTTTCCCTCTGAATAAGTTATCAACGAAATGCAATTTAAATTATGTATTTAATTATAAGTATACGTGTATATTCAGGATATTCAACCTTTATAGTATTTAATATTACTTTCGAAGATTCATTAAAAAAATATCAATTTGTGCAAGAACCCTCATCATTCTGTTTCTCTTAGAAATCAATAGGAATTTTGCTCTTGCAATGCCGATATCTTTGTGAATACCGACGGTATTGAATTGGAACACTTATATAAGTTGGCCTATATATCTGGTTCTTAAGTTAAAAAAGAAAAATTACGCCCCTATTACTACGTTTTGCCCATACGCAGTAAAAAAATGCCCAATGTTCACTGCGAAACCAATGAACGCGAAAGGGATAATGCATAACATAAATAAAGCTGCATAAGTACTGTAAGTTTTAGACCATCGGAACTGTCAGCAATGGTACATTAAATCGCCGCAATGTTACTATATTATTTCTTTCTTGGTTGCATATGTAGTTTTAAAAATGACTCTCAACGTTATCGACAGACTAAAGACATAAATGAAGTCAAAGATTTGACAAATGACGGATCATTTGAAAGAGGATTATAAGCTGTCACCTCTCCTGAAGTCCCGCGCATCAAAAACGATGAGAGTCAAATTAATAACATTCATTTATTGCTTCTGAGTCGTTCCGACTTAACGTTTGCCAGGAAGTCGTTTTCAAAGAAATTTAATTCACTTTGGAAGCAGTACGTGGAATGAATAATATATCGAAGCGGAATCCCGCTCTTCCTAGAAATAAAATAAAACATGCCTCGAGTGTGTTTACGGAGCTGAATTTCACGTTGAAAGCTGAGTGGAACTGTAAATATGAATGAATGGAAATGAAAGTTTTTAGAATTCTTAACGAGGAGAATTTGTATGTTCTGTAGTTATAATTCTTACTCGCTGAAAATGCATATATTTGTAGAGCTTTTTTAAAACAGACGCTCAAGTATGGTGGAATAGGTTAAGTTAATTGAATTTTACGAATGGTTCAGTAGCCATCATGAATCCAGGTCGTTATGGTGAAGCATTAACAATTAAGAAATTAATGGTGTGCATTAATTAAAAATTATGACTAATAAGAAAGTTTTACTGTGAGACGTACAACATGATAATTTGTAGATGAATGAAGTCTGGGCAAATAATTTGAAACAAATTTTATCAAGTAAATTAAGCTTACTTATCTATACTCTTTATTTATTTATCATGTTTCTAGAGAATAATCATGGTAAGAAATGATATTAGAGATATTATTAGACAATAACAGGATTAAACCAATTTTTAATACTTTAATTTTTCTTTAATTGCAAGATTAGTTGTTGCGTACTAATTTTTTTATCATTTTTCAAAATCTAACATATAAGAGAAAAACTAAATAAATTATTTAAAATTTCATAAGTCACATTAATCAGGATGTATACAAAGTACCCACTCTAAATGTGACTCAATAACTCATTTCTAAACCATGAGAAATAGGCGTATACTTCCAATCGGGAAAATGTTTTAACGCTACACAGTACCCTAAAAGTGATAAAAATATCGATTTTTTTTTCATTTTTCAATGGCCCATACGATTGGGAAAATTGACTCCAAGTTTTAGATCTGATATCCAAATAGTTTTAAAGATTCTGAAGTTTTCTGAGTGTTGTCAGTCTCAAAAGACAGATTAGTTAGTTTCGTTTTCATTTTGAAGCATTTTCCCATTCTTAATATAAATTCATTAAAAATATTTTGTGAGTAAATCAATTCCTTGGGTTAAATGGTTACCATAACTTCATTGTTCACTACCCAACTAGTTTCTGCTTGTTTATATGCTGTGTACTTATTGAGTTCTAATTACTACCTAACTGATATTCATAGAAACGAACTTTTCAAGATCAATATTAATTTTTACACAAAGTGTACTTTATCTAGAAGTTATATAGTACAATATTATTGTCTTTTATTCATTTTTCTGTTGAGAAAATACCATTACCGAAAAGTTATCAACTTGTTAAGAGACAAATGTTTTGAAGAGCTGGCAGACTAATTGCATAATATTTCAAATAAGAAAAAACACATTCAATCATATTGAGTTTAAATAGTGTTTTAGTGCATTTTATAAGTTGGGAAATAACATAATAAAAGATTAGAGCTCTATAAGCATTATCAGCTTTTGTTTCACGCCTTTACAAACTTTAAATGCATTTTTCTCAGACTTTTATTTTTGGCGATGCAAGTGTTTTCTATTCCCTAAGGCTTTTTTCCTATTTAATATAGAGTCTTGAAATATTTTGTAGATACTCTCATATCTATGTTCTATAAGAATTAGCATGGATTTAGGCCTGAGAGTTCTAGTTATTTCTTAAAAAAGATCAAAGTTGATATTTTTAGAATTTTCATGTTTTTCAGGTTTTATCACAAAATAAATAACTATCAAAAATTAAAAAAGAGTCAGATCATCAATCCCATGCTAAATTTTGATCCCAAGAATACAAGAAATATAATTCACTTGAAATAACTAAAAAATATTAAAAATTAAAAATTTTATAAAAATTTAAAAAACTTTACAATTTCCAACTTTTTCAGTTTTAAAATAATAGCTCTTGCTAAAATGACGTTTCTAAATCGGAATCTATTTTTTAATGTAATCTAAAAAAAGTCAATTATTTATTCTACTATTACTGTCTCCAAAAAATGTTTTGAAAAGGTTATTTTGTAGCCTTAATGTCCGTGAAGAATTATATTTTAGGTTTTCTGAGTAGATAACTGTAGTGCTAATAAAATTACGAAGTGTGAATTCTTATACAACCACCCTAATTCATATTGCATCATATTTGATAAAATATATTTGACACAATTGCATTTTAATAAACAAAGTTCCACTCTTCTGCGACTATAACTGTCCGAGTTATGGAACTTTTATTTTTATAATTTTATAAAAATCAGCAAACTTTCCGACCTAGCTCTGAGAATTCATTGAAAGATCTTCCTTGGGGAGGCCATTGAAATGGTGTAAAGTGGTCTAAGTCAGCAATATTCAAAGCTCCATAACTCGATCAATTTTTGCCGTAGAAGAGTGGAATATTCATGTTTGAAATGTTATTGTATCAAAAGTTTTTACTGAATATGACGAACGGCAGCGGAAGACTGTATAAAATGCAGACTTCGTTATTTTTTCATCAATGCGAAAAGTATAAAATATAATTCTTTATGCCCTTTAAAGCATTTTTCAAAGCAAATATCTGTCTTGTCCTGTTTAGAAATTAATTATTAGACCACGTTGAGAGTGGACACAATATATAATTACTTTTGTTCAAGACTTTATTAATGGACATTTGTCATATTTTTTCACTGTCATGAAGTGTAAAAATTCATAACAGTTATACATGGAATTAATGGAACCTCTTACTGTTTCTGAATGATGTGTGTAACCTCAATCTGGAACATATTTCATCAAATTATCAAGTAACAAACTCTGTCCAGAAAGCAATTAATTATACAGGGTGTCCACTCTAAATGTGGTCTAAAAATAAAACATTTTTCCAACTGTAAGTGTATGCCTATTTCTTTCGGTTTAGAAATTAATTATTAGACCACGTTTAAAAAGGGCATCCTGTATAATTGCTTTTGGGAAGACTTTGTTACTGGATTGCTTGATGAAATATTTTCCGAATTGTGGTTACACACATCATTCAGAAACAGTGAGAGCTTCCATATATACCATGTATAACTTTTTATGAACTTTTAAACTTCGTGCCAGTGAAAAAGATGTGAAAAGCTTTACGACTGATTTTATTATATTTTTAGGAAAAACTTCGAATTACTAGGGAATAAAAGTATAATCAATTTCAAAATTCGTATTCTTTAAGGATTTGTTCTTAAAACTGTAGTTATCAGTTTCCAGTACATGTCACGTTTTAAAAATTCTGCCAGTAAATTTGAAAAATAGTCATTTTTACCATTTCTTGGAATTCACTAAGTACCATGTATGAAATAAGTTGTGGGGTAGAGTCGAAAATTGAACTATATTTTGCTGCTAACTCTTTTCAGATGCATCCTATTTTTTGTAAGATCTTTTCAATATTTAAACATTAATAAACAGATTTTGTCAGAAAAAAACTCTTAATAGTTTGAATTTTTGAATTAATTTTGTAAATCATCAATTTAGAGACAGATTTATAGTGTAAATAAGATGGCATAAAAATGGGTTGCTTGATTGAAAAGAAGCATCTGGATATTAACAAAATGCATACAGCTCTTTCCCTTTTCGAGACTAACGGGACAACAAAGTACATACAAATCAATGCAATTGCATTGATTTGTATGCACTTAGACAGATTTTCTAAAACGTTTTAGAAAATCTGTCTCGATAGGGACAATTCATCACTCATGCTGTATGTTTTTAACTTTTTTTGGACACCAAAGTTATTGCATAATAGTTAAAGCGTTTATTGTTATTAAAATACTAATAACAATAAACATTTGTATTATACTATTCTGCAGTAATATAGAATTTGCTAAGAAACATTTTTAATTGAATATATTAATTTAAAAGCCACTTATATTGATTGTTAATATCCATCTTGTTAATGCCCTATTACGGAGTAATTTATTTCAATAAATTTGAAATCTATTTCCTTGATGGTGACCTTTTTCAAGCAAATAAGATAAGTTGGGATATATAGCACATTTTATGACATGAGTTCTGAATGAATTGAAAATACAATTTAAGGCTTCATAATAAAGAAAATTCATTTATACATTATTTTTGAATGCTACTTTATACATTCGAATATGCAATGATCGACTCTAAGTCAGTGTGATTTATTCATTTGTGTTCTCTGCGGAATTTTCAATGATGTTACATGCACCGTATATAAAAAATCCTCAATATTAAATTAACTTTAATCAGTTGAAAAATATCTTGTTGAAAGAAAGTAGTTTCTGCAAAAACTAGTGCAAATTTTGTTATTTTTTGACATTTTGGTAAATTTCAATTAAAAACGTGCTTTCTACATTTAAGTACTAAAATTGATTTCAAATCTCAAAATGAAGAAAGAAAATTTAAATGTAAATATTTTCATTCCCAAACTTTTACGATAATTTTGCATTTTAAAGAACATTTATTTTAGCCTTTCTTTAATGCAGTAAATTGCTTTGAAAATAGACGAATTATTGTTTGCCATACAGGAAATAATAATAAAATATTGATTGAAGTAATCGTCTTGGAGTATAAATTGTGAAATCATGTTAAATAATTTAAATGCAAATGGAAATTTTATTCCGTGCATTAACAGAAAGTGAAAATAAAATAGTTTATTTAAATAAATAATTTCCCCTTATTTATTAAAATGTAAGACTAAATAAATAAATTGTCGTATGGTTATTTAAATACATTGAAATAATTTAAATTTGAAAGATAGGAAAAATATATTTCTAAGCAAAAAGAAAATTAGAAGAGATCTGTTGTCATCTTTCCTAATGAAAGTTAAATACTTTTATTAAATTTAATGAATTAGATAGAATAATCTCTTCTGAGAAAGGTATAAATTCTATTTTTGTATATAGTTTAAATGTACTTTAGAATGCTCTTTATTACCTTGTTATCAAAGTTCGTCTATTTGGGAGTTCTTCCTATTATTTTTATTTAAAATGAAATGGTAAAATTTTGTTAAAAATTTAAGTCTCATTTATATATTTTAAAATGTGATGCAATTTGATATTAACGAAGAAATTTAAAAATGCAGTTCAACATAAGTTTACTTATTATTTTAAATTGATCAAAATAAATATTTTATAATAGATTAGAACTTCCACTGATAGCAAATTTAAATATTTTAAGAAATATTAATACAATTAATTAATCGAATGTTTGTTAAAATTTGCAATGAGCTTTACAGCTGAAATTGCTACAATAATTTCCATATTTAAATTTAGCAGATTTAGGTTTGACAGTGCGCGCATTCCAAATTTTTACCTTAATAAGGTAAGAGGTATAGATTGTCTTGTTTCAACGAAATAAAGTTTTAAAAAGTCACATTATTGTAATAAATAAATTGAAGTATATATACTGATTTGCTTTCACTTAAATTAAATATGAAAATAAATAAAACTGTACGTAGTAAAGAAATTAAATCACAATAACAAAATTAAATGTCGATAATATCAATAATGACAAAAATTTCGTATATTTCAACACATAAGCTATTCAAATTCGGCATCTGTTCTTTAAATGTTTTTAACGGGAGACGAAAACTTTCCTGTATTCTAGAAATAAAACCCAGTAATATTAAAATAGCTAACTTTATTAAAATGCTACTTGAGGTTTGTAGATGTAAAGCTTATTCCACTTTATAAAATATTGTTTGGCAATGGGTGGCTTTACATTACTGGACATTAAGTGAAGAAGCGGTTAATACCATGCCATCCAGTGTGCAAGAAGCTGAAATCATGCCACAAATGGCTCTATATGCGAAAAAAATAGTCTGTAAAAATTAAGTATCTCACTGCAGACAGCTTTCAACTCTATAACATCTGACAAATTATTTTAAATTACAAAAGTTTTGAGAACGTCGCAGTTTGTGATAGAAGGTTTATCAAAAATCAAAACAGGGAGTTTCAAATACAGTGCAAAATCTCTTAACGGCCACCTTAAGTAACTACCACAAGTAAAAAATGACTCGCTTTAATGAATGACGATTCGCATAACGAGTGGCGAGGAAAGAGAGAGTTCGGATTGTGCGCCTGCTACATCAGTCGGTTTTTAGCTGATGTGGCAGGCGCACAACTCGTTCCGCTAGCATCTTAATGTAACTTGTGATCACACATCTTTCCAAACTTATGTTCAGGCATATTATTTAAGGAACAAACGAACAACCATGAGATCTTTTAAGGACCAATCTAGGTTTCATTGTAAAAGCAAGAATTTGTGATGATGATATAAAACTAATTCAACTAGTCTTAAATCATTAGCTCTGTCACCAATACTTAAGTACAGATTGCTTCTTGTAACTATTGCACTAAGGTAGTACAAAGTCTGTATCCTTTCCTAGGTTGAGAAAGAAAAAATAATTTGGAAAGAAGATAGCTCCTTGCCATCTCCTTTGCAGTCAATTAATTCATTGTCAAAGAAATTCCCTGGTTTAGAGCCCCAAAATCTCTTTTAATTTCGTTTTCAAACCTTTATCAAATGTTTCACGGGTTAAGATGTTTAGAAATAGTGTTTCATCGAATATGAAAGAAGTCCAATTTAGCAAAATCTTCTGTATATACTAAAGGAGGTAAAGTTTCCCAACCACAGTTGAAAAGTTTCTTTTGAGTGCTACGATGATGTAATAGGCGCAAAATTCCACAAGTGTCAAATTAAGATTTGTGACTGGCAAGTATCGTATCAGATTTTGGGCTTTAGCCTGTACAACAGTGGAGAATGCATGTTAACAATATAGTTCGGTAACTTGTATGTATTTCAACATTTTAAGACTTATATAAGTAATTTCTCGCCTTTGAGTAAGGTGTTTTAGTTGGTTACAAAGCAACAATCTTTGAGCAGAAAAAGATATGTGGAAAATGTTAAACATCCTGTTATTGATGCATAATAATGATGAAAATGTAATGTATTTGATTTTAAAAAGTTCACCCTGAAATATGTATATAAATATTGCAAGAGGAAATTTGAAATTAACACATTTATGACGATATATCGTAAATGTAGAAGGTTTTATTTCCCACACACTCACTCCATAAATTGTCAAAATTCTCGAATTACTCTGTACCGTCACAAACAGTCGATTGTCGAAAGATGCTAACTTCCGTCTTCCATAAACAAGTACAAATTAAGTAAAATTCCAAAACTCGTCGATGTTTTTCTCTGATGTCGGTGTTCGGAAACTAAAATGTCGTATCAGGTTTTGTCCTCGCCATCCGAGCTGGGTTTAAAATCACGAGTTCTGTTTCAAAATATCCGTCGTGTAGTTCCAAATCAGGATGTTAACTTAACTTAATTAAATCAAATTCTTTTGAAGCTAACCGCAACTTACCATGCTCATTTGAAACTGCCCGCGACTTACCATATTCATTTGAAGCTGCCCGAGACTTACCATGGGCATTTGAAGCTGCCCGCGACTTACCATGGTCATTTGAAGCTGCCTGCGACTTACTATGGCCATTTGAAGTTACTCGAGATTTAAACTGATATACAAAGTTGAGAACCTAATTTGTAAGAGATGACTAATATTAGTGACAAATGCTTATCCAGAATAATTTAGAAGCGCATAATATAGCGCATATTACCCTCCATTCATTTCAAATTAATGTTTTATATTTCTATTAAAATTTTAAGATTCAATTGAATGGAAACTATTTTGTTAGCATAAACTTATGTGAAATATCTGGAAAATTGAAAACTAACATATGAAACTAGAAACTAATAATATAAAGAGAGACTTAGTTCTTGAATTAAATTTCTTGAGTAAGAAAGTGAAATAAAATCACTTGTTTTTATCTATACTCTTAAAGTAAGTAAAGTGCATCTTACTATTGAAATACTAAATATATGAGATATGTTAAGACATAGTCTTGATATTGATACAACAAAATTACAATTTTTTTTCCCTAAATTTAAAAGATATATTTTATCTTCTCGGAAGCGTTGTTCCAGCGCTTTGAGACTTCTTTATCATTATCATAAAAAAACAGTTTTTAATTTCATTCCTGCAACATAAAACATGCTTATTTTCTAAGAGAGCAAAAAACTTACCATGCAGAAAAATGTGCAGAATTTTTTAGCTAATTTATTTTTACAACAGTTTTGATGTTCCACGTTTTTGTATCGCTGTTGATAAAGAATTAAAAAATTCCTCTCTTCCTGTAACTTCTTTTTAATACGTTCCATGATATGGAGAACCTGTGCTAAAGTAAACAATTTTTTATATCTTGCTTTCTTACAAGGATGGATACTCTCTAAGTACTACTAATATAGTGATAAGATACTTTATCTTATCATTTTTCTTAAAGTTTTTAGGGTTTAGCATTTTTAATCTTTAGAAAATTCGCATTCCATATTTGTGAGTTCATTTTATTCATTCGTTCTAATGAGGATTTTCGCTTTATTTTGAGAAAGATGCTACTGAAGAGATTTCGCTGTTTTAAATTTACTTTTAATATCCCAAATTTTGAAAACCGTGATAACATAACATCAAAGTAAGCTAGGATGGGACAAAACCGTGTTTTCAAGCATCAATAATTAAAAATTTGAAAGCAAGGTAGTGAGTTCTTTTAAATGTAACACGGATTAATTAATCACATTCACTAAAAATGCGAAAGAAATTTCAAATGTTTTTGTTGTCGATGAGTTTTATATTGATTTCTTTCACCAAAGCATTATCATCCTTTATAATAGGAAATTAAAAAGTGTTATGCAAGAATAAGAAAAGAGCGTTTCAAATTATTTTAGTAATTTTAACCTCTTTTAACCTCTTCTCTAAAGAATGGATAACAAAATTGGAGCAGTTATTCTATATCATCATATTGTTCGCCATTATGCTAAATAGTGTTATAAACAGGAAAGGGTTGAAAGAGAAACTTGATAGGTAGTAAATGTATTGATAGGAAGGAGGTAGGAAGATATGATCTCCAGTAAATTCATATGAGATTTGTCGTTCCACGTATATAGGAAAAAAATTATCCAAGAAATAACGTAAGAGCCACAAGCCTTTATTAAGGAACTTTTGGATACAAATAAATCATATTTGCGTCATAGGCGAAGAAAAACGATGAACTACGTACTAACAGTTTTATTCACATTCCCACGACCAACATTAGTAAATTGGTGTTAGGTAAATTAAAAATACTTCCAGGTTTACACCAATAATTCATGTGCCTTTTAACTCTTTACTCCCTAGACGACTTTTTTCTTCTAGCCCCTTTAAAACCGGGACTTTTTGAGAGGAAGCGACATGAATTGGACTCACCCAACCTGGGTGGTCATTTACCTCACCACCCTACCCCCGCTATATCTTTGCCTTAAAGCGCACGGAAATGGGCTGTGGTTGGCAAGGATAATTGTACACCCCTATAACGCGCTTATCTCCTAAGCGATCTCAGAACCTCACCTCCCCTCAAAAGAAGCCAACCGCCTCAGACCGGCCTTCGTCGCTGTTGAGGGGAAATATTTAGACTAATATTTAGACCTCGCTTAGTGTGAGAGGGTTAAGGAATATTGCCATCTTTTGATCAACAAATTGTGTGCTGGTGTTTTATGAATTCTGATTCGTTTAGTATATAAACCTGTGTGTATTATAATTAAAATGAAAGTGAGAGAGTTGGTAGTCAGCATTCATAATTTAGTATCTATCAGCTCCTCTATATCCATGTTCTTCTTAAGATCGGACTGAAAGAAAATAAATCTAATTAAACGTGAAAAAAGTCTTCAGAGTTGTTCACGTGCGATTCACAATTCTTTATCCAGAAAAAATATTTTTTTTGTAATCGAGGAAACATTGCTATTTTGCTATTATCAAATATTTAAAAGAATGAAAAGGTTTTCTCAACGAGCGTTTGACTTGAATATCTGAGAAATATAACTATTATAAAAAAGCGATTATCGAATTATTGAGTTTCGTTCCAAAGTTGGTCATTCTTTCTTATTCTATTTTCCTTTTCTATGCTATATTTTTTTTATCATACATGATAGATATTAAGATGTACAGCTCTGACATAATTTTTTTCGCACTTCTAACAGCATTAATTTCTTTATGTAAGTTAACTCATTTCTTATTCAGTGTAAGAAATTCAAGAAGAGAGGGTATGTGGATGCCTTTAAATATATAAATATATAAATTTGTTTTTATCTCTCCATATAAAGATACTTGAATAGTCATGGCCTAGCATATATGTATAGCCATTGTATTTTGAAACGATGCATTAAATATAATTGCTCTAAAAGTAATATATTAATAATGTTTATCCAATTCAAATGAATAATTTTACATATGATACAACAAAAAAGTTTTTCACGACATGGTTTTGGGGCGCTTATGATAGGTGTATTTGTGGTCATTTGTTAACAAATCGTGATATAGGCTAATCTTTATGTCACATTCGCAATATAAAAGTTGCTGACGAGAGCTCTAAACGAGATTAATGATATTAGTGGTAATAGGGATATATCCTCTCAAGCTCATGAAATAATTATGTAATCAAAGATTCTTGTTGTCAAGGCTCTTATTGTAACGAATGACACGTATTTATGTAAAATTTTGTCATCAACCCCTTCAATCGGAACCAAAAAATATTTAAGTGAATTTTTTTCTTTAGCATACTTGGCACAGCTGCATAGTTTTATTTAATTTCTAGCCTGTAGGTGAAAAATTAAAAAAGGAAGTTAGAGTATGTTCAGTATACTGGACATTTCGTAGCAATGGCTGCCAGAAGCATAATGTCACAAGAACCCAAAAAGTTATTATTTTAAACAAATATTTTACATTTAATACAATTTTAAACAAAGCTAATATATTCTTATATTGTTGATAGTTAGAAGATATATTTTATAAGACAGCAATTTTTGTTTTCATTTGTTCGATTACAAAGATAAAAGGCAACTAGATGTAAATTTCGGTAATTTACATATAGGAAAATATTCCTTTCTTCCCAGATTCTTGAGTTCTAAGTAGCAACAAAAGAATAGTAATGCTTAGGATGAAATTTCTAGGGATATCTGAATTAATTAGCTTAGCTTCATTATATTTGAAACGAAGTTAAAAAGTAATGCACTATTAAAGGTGAAAGAAATAGTGGTTTTTGGAGTATGATTAGTTCCTATAAAAATCTGACTCAGCTAAAGAGAACAAATGCGTTAAACAATTATCCAAAATCTAAGATATAAAAAGTATCAACATTTCGACTTGGAATTTAAAGACTAAATACAATCAAAATAACAATAAGACCATTGCTGAAGTAACACCTGAACTACAGCTTTCTATTAAGGCATAATAGACCAGTGGGTTTTCTCCACTAGTATACTTATACAGCACAGCACGTTCTCTTAATTTCTCTTTATAACTAGAAGATTTGTGCCCGTATAAGACGGGCCTTTTGCTTTTACTAATGAAAGATGTTGAAGAAAATCTCATGCATGTTGCTAGATTGCTGAAGAAATAAAAAAGCATGGAAAACAGAACTGATGAGTCATTTGACACTAACTTTCGTTTTGTCCGAGTGAAAATAAAGCAAAATCCACTAACATAAATACAAAATAAAAAAGAATTATGAATTGATGAATGCAAATCTTTAAATAAAATGAGCCTTTTAGTGTAAGAACGGTTGAGGGAAAAATATAATATATATAAATATTAATTTCAAAATAAAGTGCGAAAAAGAAAAACCTTTTATCAAAAACTGAACTATTTTAAATAGTTTTGTGTGCATTAATTAAATAAAAAGAAAGAAAACAAAGGACACATCATAATTCAATCCGATGAATCAACATAAAATAAAAAAGCTGATAAACCCGGCTAAAGAAATAAATAAAATAAGCAGTCAAATAGCAATAATGTCCATTTATCAATTGTGTATGCTAATTGGCAGACGTAAACACACCGTCTGAATCTCTTTCGCACGTAACCAAAACAAACGCTAATTTGTAGACGCACACCGTCTGAATCTCTTTCGCACGTAACCAAAACAAACGCTAATTTGTAGACGCACACCGTCTGAATTTCATTGCCACGTAGCCAATCCAAACCACGTGAGCGTTACCGCAATTTCTGGATAAATTAATATAGATAATAGCCTGCATCACTAAGCCGTTTTACAACGGGAGAGAGGTGATGCGAATGCTCGCACGTGAGTCACGTGCTGACATGACGGAACAGGCACGTGGTACCCGATATGGATACAATCGGGAATGTAATTAATACGACGCGTGTTGCCCTTCGTAATATAATAAAAAAAATTAAGCATGCATTGGCCCGATTGGGTCTAAAATTTCACAGGATCTACATTTTTAGTGAGATGACCACATATCGATTTTCTTTTATTTCCTTTATTTAGTTTTGGGATAATTGTCTTCAAATGCGCAGGAATAGGCAAATCGACAGATAACAAATCGATGGATTTGGTCCAAAATTTTATACAGATCAACAATTTTAAGGTTTAATCCATATACTTTATTTCATTTATCACGCTTGTAACTTTTTTAAATTACTCTGTTCACTTCATAGTATACAGATCGTATACCAAATTTCATCCGACTAGTTCTGTCGTTCTTGAGTTACAGCGCTCACAGATAGACAGACTGACGGATAGAAACAATTACAAACATTTCTATTCAAGGATGTCAAAAACGTCGAGATTCCTTAAAGTATCGTAGTCGAATTTTTTGGCAACTACAATGTCTTCTATACTTCGGGAATAATAAAGTAAAAAAATTTCTTCTGCACAAAAGCCACATAACCCACAATAATCACCGTTTTATTTGTCTCCCTAAGACTTTGGCTTTTTCCTTTCATATGCAATGCATTTTATGGGAGAATTTACTTTCTTATCAATTGAATAACTTTTAGTCTCTTGAAATTAGCTTCCTTCCTGGGTTCTAAAATTGCTTTCAAAGACCTATTTTCTTGCTTAACCTAAAGCGGATATGCGAGGGTAATAAATATCTAAAATAGTTCCTTTAGAGTTATATTTCCATATCAAAACTTACCGAAACACCTACGCACATAGAAGAATGTCATAACGCTAAATCACTCGGAGGACGTTGTGACAGGTCCAGATTAAGATGCGCTATTATGGCCTAAAAATTTCCCGAGGATTAGCTCCGCTTCTGATTCATACACCACACTTCCTGCAATTCTTTTTATCATAATAATCATTATTATTATTTTTGCGAATGAAACCTTCGTGTTTTGGACACGGTTGGTGCTACGCTGCAATTTTCCCGGAGCACCGAACTCATGTAAAATGCATCGTGTCTAAAATATGTATGAAAGAAAAGGGAAATCTTTTTTCCCTTTCTTTCCCTTGAAGCGTTCTCAAACGCCGAAAAGACTATTATTTTAACATAAAAATAACGCAGGTGTTTAGAAGGAGAAAAACTGAAATGGCTTAACCCTTTTAAAATGTAAATAACGAACTTCTAAAGGGAAGATTTAGGAAGAAAAGAAAAGGCGAGCGCTTTCTCTTTTCTCCATGAAAATGAACCACCCTTCATATCTGTCGTTTTATTCAACATTATGAAGAAACCGTTATTTTTTCTGTGTTTCAGAGCAAATTTGTTTCGTTGAATTAATATTTATGACGTTATACGTTATTGTATGAGGAAAATAAGTAATAATGGGACTCATATGCGTAAGATTTTAGGGAGTGTGGGCAAGGATAGTGGCGAACTCAAATTATGTCAATATTTAAGATGCTCGCATGGTTATTTCAGATTAGCATCATCATTTTCATTCGTTCTTGACATGAAATATCATACATCAAACAGCTGGCTATAAATTTTTAAAGCTTTTAAATATTTTCAGTGCCGCTTTATAAGCAAACTCAGCAGTATGTGGTTGAATTATGATGCTATGAGAAGCCAGTGAATCATTTTATTTCTCATGGAATTAACCATATTAATATAAAATAAGTTCCAGCTGGTTTTTTATTTTTCATAATTTTATTTTCACAATTTATTTCTGTTTTAGCTGATAAAACTGAGTTTGGATTTATTTTTCTCTTATAGATTTCACAATACCGTGTTAACGCTCGCGTTTCATGACGCCATAGTGTTGAAAATCACAATCAAACAAATTTTTAGTTTTTACATTATGTTTTGAGTATTAATGTGCGCAAGGTATTTTTCATACTAAGTCGAGTGTGCTCTATAACTTTCTAATTGACTTTTTTCTCGTATCTTTCACCGTTTACGAGGTAGTACGCTAATTCCAAAATTTGCCGATAGATGGCGTTGTAAGTTGTCTCATCGAGTAGAGCATAGCCTTTTTGCTATACCTAGACGCAAACTTTATGGCCTAAGCTGTCACCTTTTAGAAGTTAAGGTTGGTGTAACGGATATAATTGGGAACCCTGTATTTGCGAGAGAAATGTTTAGCATTGATTGAAAACAAATAAAATAAACATAAGTTTTAAGACAGGAAATATTTTTTATTTACATATTATTTACATATTTCTTTATTCATAAATCCTCTTGGTAAGCAACATTCCGTGTGAAGTATTTTTCGTTTGTTTAACAATTATCTTTGTACTTCAGATGTCTAATCAAAGCAAAGCACTTCTCTGCTTGTAAAACGTTGCCAAAAAATATTAACACACTATATCATCACGATTGCAATAAATAATCAGATGCATCGCGGCTTCCAACTATACCACGCGCATGATATACCATTGACGTGATTTACTACTTTCTATTAAGAAACGGAAATTAATTTGAAATATATGATTAATGTAATTTAAAATTTCTCGGGAACTATTGATCATAGCAAGATACATTTTATATCAATCGATAGAAAATTTTATTTCACTATTTTAGAGCTATTAAATTTGAAATTAGAACGACAATTACTTTTTAAAATTTAAAATTACTGAAATTTAGGTGCTCTAACAATGAAATAATGCTGTTTAACGTCGTCTCGCAGTGCTATGGCGCGAATTTTATTGTTGGTGACGTCAGAGTGTTACCGGATCAGTGAAAGACAGATCTGGGCTATTATATTAGTAATTAACTGATTTGAACAAACTTTTATAGTCGTTATAAAATTTTATTTTACTTATATTTTATAGTCTATAGTACATGCTTGAAATGAAATCTTGTTAGATCATGGTGGGGAACTTCATTACAAACAAAAGATAAGAATATAATTATCCGCTGAATATTGTCATTTTAATTTTGCATTTCTTATAATATATGTACAGCTCTCATTCAAAATATGTTTATAAGAAACAGCATAGCTAATTTATGTTATTTAAGAGTAAATTAGAGTTATTTTAAAAACTTTTCTAAACAATCAAATATTAATTTTCTATACATTCATTAGGTTAAGGTGCAAGAGTTTGTCAGATATAGTTAGAGACGCGTTCGAAATTAGCCGACAGACTGAACGTTAGAAATTAGCCGACAGAATAACACAAAACGTAACTTCTCTTTTTAATTTAAATTCATTTGTCAGATTTCATGATTACACACATATATCTTATAAACATAAACTTTATATAAATTAAAACACTAACAAACCGAAAACATTTCCGAGATTGCATGAAGAAAAGGAAATTAAAAATCCCAAGATCATTGATTTCTATTGGTAGTCAGTGGAATTGTTTATTTATTGTATAGAAAATATCATTATTTAATTTTATCCCAGGGAATTCATTCTTTTTAGAAACTTTGTGAACAATACATCTATATTATATTTCATAGATACCGATGTCAGCATTTCCTTTTATAATAAAAGAATTCGAAACTCTAACGACACATATTAGGAAAATCTAGTACTCCACAGAAGTTCTAAAACAGAATATATTTTATATCATAAGAGTAAAAATTTATCTCTCATAATATTTCACTAATCCAAAATAAAAGATAATAACAATATACTAGTATATTAGTCTAAAGTAAATGGCATCATTCTTTGTTAATAATACATTTCAACAAAAAGATGCATTTTCGTTTTTTCACAAAATAATACTTTCTAATCTTATTGTGGAAGATGCGAGTGTCTCTAGTTTCCTTCAGTACATCAAGAGTTTTCTTGGATCTCAGCAGATCCAATAACAGCTCTAACGACCATTACAAATACTATCGAAAACAAGTGGTTCAATAGCGATGGAAAAATACAGTGGCCATGATAATGTTACTTTCAGGAAAGGTTTTGAAATATCTTTCAGGTTATTATCAGCTCTGTTATTTTTTTCCATCTCTTTATCCCTTGGAAGTTCACATTTTTGCTTCTGCATCGAAGCATATCAATCACTGTCAGGCGATTTCCTTCTTTCCCATCCCGCCATTAATCCAGTGATGTCAGAAACATTTGAGTTGATCGAAATTCAGATGATATATTCTGCTGGGTTTCGAGGCTCGTAAGAATTACAAAATGTCTTAGTTGAGCAATTGCTCTCGGGGAAAATGGTTATCCTCCTTCTGCTTAGTGTAATCGCAAATGGGAAGATATTCAATTAACCACGCTTCGCTCCGAATTTTGACAGAACTTGTTACTGCCTTGTTTTATTACAAAACGTTACCTTATTCTTATCTTGG
>BGPR01030240.1:0-18786 GCA_013235015.1 Araneus ventricosus
CCAAGATAAGAATAAGGTAACGTTTTGTAATAAAACAAGGCAGTAACAAGTTCTGTCAAAATTCGGAGCGAAGCGTGGTTAATTGAATATCTTCCCATTTGCGATTACACTAAGCAGAAGGAGGATAACCATTTTCCCCGAGAGCAATTGCTCAACTAAGACATTTTGTAATTCTTACGAGCCTCGAAACCCAGCAGAATATATCATCTGAATTTCGATCAACTCAAATGTTTCTGACATCACTGGATTAATGGCGGGATGGGAAAGAAGGAAATCGCCTGACAGTGATTGATATGCTTCGATGCAGAAGCAAAAATGTGAACTTCCAAGGGATAAAGAGATGGAAAAAAATAACAGAGCTGATAATAACCTGAAAGATATTTCAAAACCTTTCCTGAAAGTAACATTATCATGGCCACTGTATTTTTCCATCGCTATTGAACCACTTGTTTTCGATAGTATTTGTAATGGTCGTTAGAGCTGTTATTGGATCTGCTGAGATCCAAGAAAACTCTTGATGTACTGAAGGAAACTAGAGACACTCGCATCTTCCACAATAAGATTAGAAAGTATTATTTTGTGAAAAAACGAAAATGCATCTTTTTGTTGAAATGTATTATTAACAAAGAATGATGCCATTTACTTTAGACTAATATACTAGTA
Source organism: Araneus ventricosus (assembly GCA_013235015.1). NCBI lineage: Eukaryota > Metazoa > Arthropoda > Arachnida > Araneae > Araneidae > Araneus > Araneus ventricosus. Next base: position 664 of record BGPR01030240.1, read on the forward strand.
TATTGTTATTATCTTTTATTTTGGATTAGTGAAATATTATGAGAGATAAATTTTTACTCTTATGATATAAAATATATTCTGTTTTAGAACTTCTGTGGAGTACTAGATTTTCCTAATATGTGTCGTTAGAGTTTCGAATTCTTTTATTATAAAAGGAAATGCTGACATCGGTATCTATGAAATATAATATAGATGTATTGTTCACAAAGTTTCTAAAAAGAATGAATTCCCTGGGATAAAATTAAATAATGATATTTTCTATACAATAAATAAACAATTCCACTGACTACCAATAGAAATCAATGATCTTGGGATTTTTAATTTCCTTTTCTTCATGCAATCTCGGAAATGTTTTCGGTTTGTTAGTGTTTTAATTTATATAAAGTTTATGTTTATAAGATATATGTGTGTAATCATGAAATCTGACAAATGAATTTAAATTAAAAAGAGAAGTTACGTTTTGTGTTATTCTGTCGGCTAATTTCTAACGTTCAGTCTGTCGGCTAATTTCGAACGCGTCTCTAACTATATCTGACAAACTCTTGCACCTTAACCTAATGAATGTATAGAAAATTAATATTTGATTGTTTAGAAAAGTTTTTAAAATAACTCTAATTTACTCTTAAATAACATAAATTAGCTATGCTGTTTCTTATAAACATATTTTGAATGAGAGCTGTACATATATTATAAGAAATGCAAAATTAAAATGACAATATTCAGCGGATAATTATATTCTTATCTTTTGTTTGTAATGAAGTTCCCCACCATGATCTAACAAGATTTCATTTCAAGCATGTACTATAGACTATAAAATATAAGTAAAATAAAATTTTATAACGACTATAAAAGTTTGTTCAAATCAGTTAATTACTAATATAATAGCCCAGATCTGTCTTTCACTGATCCGGTAACACTCTGACGTCACCAACAATAAAATTCGCGCCATAGCACTGCGAGACGACGTTAAACAGCATTATTTCATTGTTAGAGCACCTAAATTTCAGTAATTTTAAATTTTAAAAAGTAATTGTCGTTCTAATTTCAAATTTAATAGCTCTAAAATAGTGAAATAAAATTTTCTATCGATTGATATAAAATGTATCTTGCTATGATCAATAGTTCCCGAGAAATTTTAAATTACATTAATCATATATTTCAAATTAATTTCCGTTTCTTAATAGAAAGTAGTAAATCACGTCAATGGTATATCATGCGCGTGGTATAGTTGGAAGCCGCGATGCATCTGATTATTTATTGCAATCGTGATGATATAGTGTGTTAATATTTTTTGGCAACGTTTTACAAGCAGAGAAGTGCTTTGCTTTGATTAGACATCTGAAGTACAAAGATAATTGTTAAACAAACGAAAAATACTTCACACGGAATGTTGCTTACCAAGAGGATTTATGAATAAAGAAATATGTAAATAATATGTAAATAAAAAATATTTCCTGTCTTAAAACTTATGTTTATTTTATTTGTTTTCAATCAATGCTAAACATTTCTCTCGCAAATACAGGGTTCCCAATTATATCCGTTACACCAACCTTAACTTCTAAAAGGTGACAGCTTAGGCCATAAAGTTTGCGTCTAGGTATAGCAAAAAGGCTATGCTCTACTCGATGAGACAACTTACAACGCCATCTATCGGCAAATTTTGGAATTAGCGTACTACCTCGTAAACGGTGAAAGATACGAGAAAAAAGTCAATTAGAAAGTTATAGAGCACACTCGACTTAGTATGAAAAATACCTTGCGCACATTAATACTCAAAACATAATGTAAAAACTAAAAATTTGTTTGATTGTGATTTTCAACACTATGGCGTCATGAAACGCGAGCGTTAACACGGTATTGTGAAATCTATAAGAGAAAAATAAATCCAAACTCAGTTTTATCAGCTAAAACAGAAATAAATTGTGAAAATAAAATTATGAAAAATAAAAAACCAGCTGGAACTTATTTTATATTAATATGGTTAATTCCATGAGAAATAAAATGATTCACTGGCTTCTCATAGCATCATAATTCAACCACATACTGCTGAGTTTGCTTATAAAGCGGCACTGAAAATATTTAAAAGCTTTAAAAATTTATAGCCAGCTGTTTGATGTATGATATTTCATGTCAAGAACGAATGAAAATGATGATGCTAATCTGAAATAACCATGCGAGCATCTTAAATATTGACATAATTTGAGTTCGCCACTATCCTTGCCCACACTCCCTAAAATCTTACGCATATGAGTCCCATTATTACTTATTTTCCTCATACAATAACGTATAACGTCATAAATATTAATTCAACGAAACAAATTTGCTCTGAAACACAGAAAAAATAACGGTTTCTTCATAATGTTGAATAAAACGACAGATATGAAGGGTGGTTCATTTTCATGGAGAAAAGAGAAAGCGCTCGCCTTTTCTTTTCTTCCTAAATCTTCCCTTTAGAAGTTCGTTATTTACATTTTAAAAGGGTTAAGCCATTTCAGTTTTTCTCCTTCTAAACACCTGCGTTATTTTTATGTTAAAATAATAGTCTTTTCGGCGTTTGAGAACGCTTCAAGGGAAAGAAAGGGAAAAAAGATTTCCCTTTTCTTTCATACATATTTTAGACACGATGCATTTTACATGAGTTCGGTGCTCCGGGAAAATTGCAGCGTAGCACCAACCGTGTCCAAAACACGAAGGTTTCATTCGCAAAAATAATAATAATGATTATTATGATAAAAAGAATTGCAGGAAGTGTGGTGTATGAATCAGAAGCGGAGCTAATCCTCGGGAAATTTTTAGGCCATAATAGCGCATCTTAATCTGGACCTGTCACAACGTCCTCCGAGTGATTTAGCGTTATGACATTCTTCTATGTGCGTAGGTGTTTCGGTAAGTTTTGATATGGAAATATAACTCTAAAGGAACTATTTTAGATATTTATTACCCTCGCATATCCGCTTTAGGTTAAGCAAGAAAATAGGTCTTTGAAAGCAATTTTAGAACCCAGGAAGGAAGCTAATTTCAAGAGACTAAAAGTTATTCAATTGATAAGAAAGTAAATTCTCCCATAAAATGCATTGCATATGAAAGGAAAAAGCCAAAGTCTTAGGGAGACAAATAAAACGGTGATTATTGTGGGTTATGTGGCTTTTGTGCAGAAGAAATTTTTTTACTTTATTATTCCCGAAGTATAGAAGACATTGTAGTTGCCAAAAAATTCGACTACGATACTTTAAGGAATCTCGACGTTTTTGACATCCTTGAATAGAAATGTTTGTAATTGTTTCTATCCGTCAGTCTGTCTATCTGTGAGCGCTGTAACTCAAGAACGACAGAACTAGTCGGATGAAATTTGGTATACGATCTGTATACTATGAAGTGAACAGAGTAATTTAAAAAAGTTACAAGCGTGATAAATGAAATAAAGTATATGGATTAAACCTTAAAATTGTTGATCTGTATAAAATTTTGGACCAAATCCATCGATTTGTTATCTGTCGATTTGCCTATTCCTGCGCATTTGAAGACAATTATCCCAAAACTAAATAAAGGAAATAAAAGAAAATCGATATGTGGTCATCTCACTAAAAATGTAGATCCTGTGAAATTTTAGACCCAATCGGGCCAATGCATGCTTAATTTTTTTTATTATATTACGAAGGGCAACACGCGTCGTATTAATTACATTCCCGATTGTATCCATATCGGGTACCACGTGCCTGTTCCGTCATGTCAGCACGTGACTCACGTGCGAGCATTCGCATCACCTCTCTCCCGTTGTAAAACGGCTTAGTGATGCAGGCTATTATCTATATTAATTTATCCAGAAATTGCGGTAACGCTCACGTGGTTTGGATTGGCTACGTGGCAATGAAATTCAGACGGTGTGCGTCTACAAATTAGCGTTTGTTTTGGTTACGTGCGAAAGAGATTCAGACGGTGTGCGTCTACAAATTAGCGTTTGTTTTGGTTACGTGCGAAAGAGATTCAGACGGTGTGTTTACGTCTGCCAATTAGCATACACAATTGATAAATGGACATTATTGCTATTTGACTGCTTATTTTATTTATTTCTTTAGCCGGGTTTATCAGCTTTTTTATTTTATGTTGATTCATCGGATTGAATTATGATGTGTCCTTTGTTTTCTTTCTTTTTATTTAATTAATGCACACAAAACTATTTAAAATAGTTCAGTTTTTGATAAAAGGTTTTTCTTTTTCGCACTTTATTTTGAAATTAATATTTATATATATTATATTTTTCCCTCAACCGTTCTTACACTAAAAGGCTCATTTTATTTAAAGATTTGCATTCATCAATTCATAATTCTTTTTTATTTTGTATTTATGTTAGTGGATTTTGCTTTATTTTCACTCGGACAAAACGAAAGTTAGTGTCAAATGACTCATCAGTTCTGTTTTCCATGCTTTTTTATTTCTTCAGCAATCTAGCAACATGCATGAGATTTTCTTCAACATCTTTCATTAGTAAAAGCAAAAGGCCCGTCTTATACGGGCACAAATCTTCTAGTTATAAAGAGAAATTAAGAGAACGTGCTGTGCTGTATAAGTATACTAGTGGAGAAAACCCACTGGTCTATTATGCCTTAATAGAAAGCTGTAGTTCAGGTGTTACTTCAGCAATGGTCTTATTGTTATTTTGATTGTATTTAGTCTTTAAATTCCAAGTCGAAATGTTGATACTTTTTATATCTTAGATTTTGGATAATTGTTTAACGCATTTGTTCTCTTTAGCTGAGTCAGATTTTTATAGGAACTAATCATACTCCAAAAACCACTATTTCTTTCACCTTTAATAGTGCATTACTTTTTAACTTCGTTTCAAATATAATGAAGCTAAGCTAATTAATTCAGATATCCCTAGAAATTTCATCCTAAGCATTACTATTCTTTTGTTGCTACTTAGAACTCAAGAATCTGGGAAGAAAGGAATATTTTCCTATATGTAAATTACCGAAATTTACATCTAGTTGCCTTTTATCTTTGTAATCGAACAAATGAAAACAAAAATTGCTGTCTTATAAAATATATCTTCTAACTATCAACAATATAAGAATATATTAGCTTTGTTTAAAATTGTATTAAATGTAAAATATTTGTTTAAAATAATAACTTTTTGGGTTCTTGTGACATTATGCTTCTGGCAGCCATTGCTACGAAATGTCCAGTATACTGAACATACTCTAACTTCCTTTTTTAATTTTTCACCTACAGGCTAGAAATTAAATAAAACTATGCAGCTGTGCCAAGTATGCTAAAGAAAAAAATTCACTTAAATATTTTTTGGTTCCGATTGAAGGGGTTGATGACAAAATTTTACATAAATACGTGTCATTCGTTACAATAAGAGCCTTGACAACAAGAATCTTTGATTACATAATTATTTCATGAGCTTGAGAGGATATATCCCTATTACCACTAATATCATTAATCTCGTTTAGAGCTCTCGTCAGCAACTTTTATATTGCGAATGTGACATAAAGATTAGCCTATATCACGATTTGTTAACAAATGACCACAAATACACCTATCATAAGCGCCCCAAAACCATGTCGTGAAAAACTTTTTTGTTGTATCATATGTAAAATTATTCATTTGAATTGGATAAACATTATTAATATATTACTTTTAGAGCAATTATATTTAATGCATCGTTTCAAAATACAATGGCTATACATATATGCTAGGCCATGACTATTCAAGTATCTTTATATGGAGAGATAAAAACAAATTTATATATTTATATATTTAAAGGCATCCACATACCCTCTCTTCTTGAATTTCTTACACTGAATAAGAAATGAGTTAACTTACATAAAGAAATTAATGCTGTTAGAAGTGCGAAAAAAATTATGTCAGAGCTGTACATCTTAATATCTATCATGTATGATAAAAAAAATATAGCATAGAAAAGGAAAATAGAATAAGAAAGAATGACCAACTTTGGAACGAAACTCAATAATTCGATAATCGCTTTTTTATAATAGTTATATTTCTCAGATATTCAAGTCAAACGCTCGTTGAGAAAACCTTTTCATTCTTTTAAATATTTGATAATAGCAAAATAGCAATGTTTCCTCGATTACAAAAAAAATATTTTTTCTGGATAAAGAATTGTGAATCGCACGTGAACAACTCTGAAGACTTTTTTCACGTTTAATTAGATTTATTTTCTTTCAGTCCGATCTTAAGAAGAACATGGATATAGAGGAGCTGATAGATACTAAATTATGAATGCTGACTACCAACTCTCTCACTTTCATTTTAATTATAATACACACAGGTTTATATACTAAACGAATCAGAATTCATAAAACACCAGCACACAATTTGTTGATCAAAAGATGGCAATATTCCTTAACCCTCTCACACTAAGCGAGGTCTAAATATTAGTCTAAATATTTCCCCTCAACAGCGACGAAGGCCGGTCTGAGGCGGTTGGCTTCTTTTGAGGGGAGGTGAGGTTCTGAGATCGCTTAGGAGATAAGCGCGTTATAGGGGTGTACAATTATCCTTGCCAACCACAGCCCATTTCCGTGCGCTTTAAGGCAAAGATATAGCGGGGGTAGGGTGGTGAGGTAAATGACCACCCAGGTTGGGTGAGTCCAATTCATGTCGCTTCCTCTCAAAAAGTCCCGGTTTTAAAGGGGCTAGAAGAAAAAAGTCGTCTAGGGAGTAAAGAGTTAAAAGGCACATGAATTATTGGTGTAAACCTGGAAGTATTTTTAATTTACCTAACACCAATTTACTAATGTTGGTCGTGGGAATGTGAATAAAACTGTTAGTACGTAGTTCATCGTTTTTCTTCGCCTATGACGCAAATATGATTTATTTGTATCCAAAAGTTCCTTAATAAAGGCTTGTGGCTCTTACGTTATTTCTTGGATAATTTTTTTCCTATATACGTGGAACGACAAATCTCATATGAATTTACTGGAGATCATATCTTCCTACCTCCTTCCTATCAATACATTTACTACCTATCAAGTTTCTCTTTCAACCCTTTCCTGTTTATAACACTATTTAGCATAATGGCGAACAATATGATGATATAGAATAACTGCTCCAATTTTGTTATCCATTCTTTAGAGAAGAGGTTAAAAGAGGTTAAAATTACTAAAATAATTTGAAACGCTCTTTTCTTATTCTTGCATAACACTTTTTAATTTCCTATTATAAAGGATGATAATGCTTTGGTGAAAGAAATCAATATAAAACTCATCGACAACAAAAACATTTGAAATTTCTTTCGCATTTTTAGTGAATGTGATTAATTAATCCGTGTTACATTTAAAAGAACTCACTACCTTGCTTTCAAATTTTTAATTATTGATGCTTGAAAACACGGTTTTGTCCCATCCTAGCTTACTTTGATGTTATGTTATCACGGTTTTCAAAATTTGGGATATTAAAAGTAAATTTAAAACAGCGAAATCTCTTCAGTAGCATCTTTCTCAAAATAAAGCGAAAATCCTCATTAGAACGAATGAATAAAATGAACTCACAAATATGGAATGCGAATTTTCTAAAGATTAAAAATGCTAAACCCTAAAAACTTTAAGAAAAATGATAAGATAAAGTATCTTATCACTATATTAGTAGTACTTAGAGAGTATCCATCCTTGTAAGAAAGCAAGATATAAAAAATTGTTTACTTTAGCACAGGTTCTCCATATCATGGAACGTATTAAAAAGAAGTTACAGGAAGAGAGGAATTTTTTAATTCTTTATCAACAGCGATACAAAAACGTGGAACATCAAAACTGTTGTAAAAATAAATTAGCTAAAAAATTCTGCACATTTTTCTGCATGGTAAGTTTTTTGCTCTCTTAGAAAATAAGCATGTTTTATGTTGCAGGAATGAAATTAAAAACTGTTTTTTTATGATAATGATAAAGAAGTCTCAAAGCGCTGGAACAACGCTTCCGAGAAGATAAAATATATCTTTTAAATTTAGGGAAAAAAAATTGTAATTTTGTTGTATCAATATCAAGACTATGTCTTAACATATCTCATATATTTAGTATTTCAATAGTAAGATGCACTTTACTTACTTTAAGAGTATAGATAAAAACAAGTGATTTTATTTCACTTTCTTACTCAAGAAATTTAATTCAAGAACTAAGTCTCTCTTTATATTATTAGTTTCTAGTTTCATATGTTAGTTTTCAATTTTCCAGATATTTCACATAAGTTTATGCTAACAAAATAGTTTCCATTCAATTGAATCTTAAAATTTTAATAGAAATATAAAACATTAATTTGAAATGAATGGAGGGTAATATGCGCTATATTATGCGCTTCTAAATTATTCTGGATAAGCATTTGTCACTAATATTAGTCATCTCTTACAAATTAGGTTCTCAACTTTGTATATCAGTTTAAATCTCGAGTAACTTCAAATGGCCATAGTAAGTCGCAGGCAGCTTCAAATGACCATGGTAAGTCGCGGGCAGCTTCAAATGCCCATGGTAAGTCTCGGGCAGCTTCAAATGAATATGGTAAGTCGCGGGCAGTTTCAAATGAGCATGGTAAGTTGCGGTTAGCTTCAAAAGAATTTGATTTAATTAAGTTAAGTTAACATCCTGATTTGGAACTACACGACGGATATTTTGAAACAGAACTCGTGATTTTAAACCCAGCTCGGATGGCGAGGACAAAACCTGATACGACATTTTAGTTTCCGAACACCGACATCAGAGAAAAACATCGACGAGTTTTGGAATTTTACTTAATTTGTACTTGTTTATGGAAGACGGAAGTTAGCATCTTTCGACAATCGACTGTTTGTGACGGTACAGAGTAATTCGAGAATTTTGACAATTTATGGAGTGAGTGTGTGGGAAATAAAACCTTCTACATTTACGATATATCGTCATAAATGTGTTAATTTCAAATTTCCTCTTGCAATATTTATATACATATTTCAGGGTGAACTTTTTAAAATCAAATACATTACATTTTCATCATTATTATGCATCAATAACAGGATGTTTAACATTTTCCACATATCTTTTTCTGCTCAAAGATTGTTGCTTTGTAACCAACTAAAACACCTTACTCAAAGGCGAGAAATTACTTATATAAGTCTTAAAATGTTGAAATACATACAAGTTACCGAACTATATTGTTAACATGCATTCTCCACTGTTGTACAGGCTAAAGCCCAAAATCTGATACGATACTTGCCAGTCACAAATCTTAATTTGACACTTGTGGAATTTTGCGCCTATTACATCATCGTAGCACTCAAAAGAAACTTTTCAACTGTGGTTGGGAAACTTTACCTCCTTTAGTATATACAGAAGATTTTGCTAAATTGGACTTCTTTCATATTCGATGAAACACTATTTCTAAACATCTTAACCCGTGAAACATTTGATAAAGGTTTGAAAACGAAATTAAAAGAGATTTTGGGGCTCTAAACCAGGGAATTTCTTTGACAATGAATTAATTGACTGCAAAGGAGATGGCAAGGAGCTATCTTCTTTCCAAATTATTTTTTCTTTCTCAACCTAGGAAAGGATACAGACTTTGTACTACCTTAGTGCAATAGTTACAAGAAGCAATCTGTACTTAAGTATTGGTGACAGAGCTAATGATTTAAGACTAGTTGAATTAGTTTTATATCATCATCACAAATTCTTGCTTTTACAATGAAACCTAGATTGGTCCTTAAAAGATCTCATGGTTGTTCGTTTGTTCCTTAAATAATATGCCTGAACATAAGTTTGGAAAGATGTGTGATCACAAGTTACATTAAGATGCTAGCGGAACGAGTTGTGCGCCTGCCACATCAGCTAAAAACCGACTGATGTAGCAGGCGCACAATCCGAACTCTCTCTTTCCTCGCCACTCGTTATGCGAATCGTCATTCATTAAAGCGAGTCATTTTTTACTTGTGGTAGTTACTTAAGGTGGCCGTTAAGAGATTTTGCACTGTATTTGAAACTCCCTGTTTTGATTTTTGATAAACCTTCTATCACAAACTGCGACGTTCTCAAAACTTTTGTAATTTAAAATAATTTGTCAGATGTTATAGAGTTGAAAGCTGTCTGCAGTGAGATACTTAATTTTTACAGACTATTTTTTTCGCATATAGAGCCATTTGTGGCATGATTTCAGCTTCTTGCACACTGGATGGCATGGTATTAACCGCTTCTTCACTTAATGTCCAGTAATGTAAAGCCACCCATTGCCAAACAATATTTTATAAAGTGGAATAAGCTTTACATCTACAAACCTCAAGTAGCATTTTAATAAAGTTAGCTATTTTAATATTACTGGGTTTTATTTCTAGAATACAGGAAAGTTTTCGTCTCCCGTTAAAAACATTTAAAGAACAGATGCCGAATTTGAATAGCTTATGTGTTGAAATATACGAAATTTTTGTCATTATTGATATTATCGACATTTAATTTTGTTATTGTGATTTAATTTCTTTACTACGTACAGTTTTATTTATTTTCATATTTAATTTAAGTGAAAGCAAATCAGTATATATACTTCAATTTATTTATTACAATAATGTGACTTTTTAAAACTTTATTTCGTTGAAACAAGACAATCTATACCTCTTACCTTATTAAGGTAAAAATTTGGAATGCGCGCACTGTCAAACCTAAATCTGCTAAATTTAAATATGGAAATTATTGTAGCAATTTCAGCTGTAAAGCTCATTGCAAATTTTAACAAACATTCGATTAATTAATTGTATTAATATTTCTTAAAATATTTAAATTTGCTATCAGTGGAAGTTCTAATCTATTATAAAATATTTATTTTGATCAATTTAAAATAATAAGTAAACTTATGTTGAACTGCATTTTTAAATTTCTTCGTTAATATCAAATTGCATCACATTTTAAAATATATAAATGAGACTTAAATTTTTAACAAAATTTTACCATTTCATTTTAAATAAAAATAATAGGAAGAACTCCCAAATAGACGAACTTTGATAACAAGGTAATAAAGAGCATTCTAAAGTACATTTAAACTATATACAAAAATAGAATTTATACCTTTCTCAGAAGAGATTATTCTATCTAATTCATTAAATTTAATAAAAGTATTTAACTTTCATTAGGAAAGATGACAACAGATCTCTTCTAATTTTCTTTTTGCTTAGAAATATATTTTTCCTATCTTTCAAATTTAAATTATTTCAATGTATTTAAATAACCATACGACAATTTATTTATTTAGTCTTACATTTTAATAAATAAGGGGAAATTATTTATTTAAATAAACTATTTTATTTTCACTTTCTGTTAATGCACGGAATAAAATTTCCATTTGCATTTAAATTATTTAACATGATTTCACAATTTATACTCCAAGACGATTACTTCAATCAATATTTTATTATTATTTCCTGTATGGCAAACAATAATTCGTCTATTTTCAAAGCAATTTACTGCATTAAAGAAAGGCTAAAATAAATGTTCTTTAAAATGCAAAATTATCGTAAAAGTTTGGGAATGAAAATATTTACATTTAAATTTTCTTTCTTCATTTTGAGATTTGAAATCAATTTTAGTACTTAAATGTAGAAAGCACGTTTTTAATTGAAATTTACCAAAATGTCAAAAAATAACAAAATTTGCACTAGTTTTTGCAGAAACTACTTTCTTTCAACAAGATATTTTTCAACTGATTAAAGTTAATTTAATATTGAGGATTTTTTATATACGGTGCATGTAACATCATTGAAAATTCCGCAGAGAACACAAATGAATAAATCACACTGACTTAGAGTCGATCATTGCATATTCGAATGTATAAAGTAGCATTCAAAAATAATGTATAAATGAATTTTCTTTATTATGAAGCCTTAAATTGTATTTTCAATTCATTCAGAACTCATGTCATAAAATGTGCTATATATCCCAACTTATCTTATTTGCTTGAAAAAGGTCACCATCAAGGAAATAGATTTCAAATTTATTGAAATAAATTACTCCGTAATAGGGCATTAACAAGATGGATATTAACAATCAATATAAGTGGCTTTTAAATTAATATATTCAATTAAAAATGTTTCTTAGCAAATTCTATATTACTGCAGAATAGTATAATACAAATGTTTATTGTTATTAGTATTTTAATAACAATAAACGCTTTAACTATTATGCAATAACTTTGGTGTCCAAAAAAAGTTAAAAACATACAGCATGAGTGATGAATTGTCCCTATCGAGACAGATTTTCTAAAACGTTTTAGAAAATCTGTCTAAGTGCATACAAATCAATGCAATTGCATTGATTTGTATGTACTTTGTTGTCCCGTTAGTCTCGAAAAGGGAAAGAGCTGTATGCATTTTGTTAATATCCAGATGCTTCTTTTCAATCAAGCAACCCATTTTTATGCCATCTTATTTACACTATAAATCTGTCTCTAAATTGATGATTTACAAAATTAATTCAAAAATTCAAACTATTAAGAGTTTTTTTCTGACAAAATCTGTTTATTAATGTTTAAATATTGAAAAGATCTTACAAAAAATAGGATGCATCTGAAAAGAGTTAGCAGCAAAATATAGTTCAATTTTCGACTCTACCCCACAACTTATTTCATACATGGTACTTAGTGAATTCCAAGAAATGGTAAAAATGACTATTTTTCAAATTTACTGGCAGAATTTTTAAAACGTGACATGTACTGGAAACTGATAACTACAGTTTTAAGAACAAATCCTTAAAGAATACGAATTTTGAAATTGATTATACTTTTATTCCCTAGTAATTCGAAGTTTTTCCTAAAAATATAATAAAATCAGTCGTAAAGCTTTTCACATCTTTTTCACTGGCACGAAGTTTAAAAGTTCATAAAAAGTTATACATGGTATATATGGAAGCTCTCACTGTTTCTGAATGATGTGTGTAACCACAATTCGGAAAATATTTCATCAAGCAATCCAGTAACAAAGTCTTCCCAAAAGCAATTATACAGGATGCCCTTTTTAAACGTGGTCTAATAATTAATTTCTAAACCGAAAGAAATAGGCATACACTTACAGTTGGAAAAATGTTTTATTTTTAGACCACATTTAGAGTGGACACCCTGTATAATTAATTGCTTTCTGGACAGAGTTTGTTACTTGATAATTTGATGAAATATGTTCCAGATTGAGGTTACACACATCATTCAGAAACAGTAAGAGGTTCCATTAATTCCATGTATAACTGTTATGAATTTTTACACTTCATGACAGTGAAAAAATATGACAAATGTCCATTAATAAAGTCTTGAACAAAAGTAATTATATATTGTGTCCACTCTCAACGTGGTCTAATAATTAATTTCTAAACAGGACAAGACAGATATTTGCTTTGAAAAATGCTTTAAAGGGCATAAAGAATTATATTTTATACTTTTCGCATTGATGAAAAAATAACGAAGTCTGCATTTTATACAGTCTTCCGCTGCCGTTCGTCATATTCAGTAAAAACTTTTGATACAATAACATTTCAAACATGAATATTCCACTCTTCTACGGCAAAAATTGATCGAGTTATGGAGCTTTGAATATTGCTGACTTAGACCACTTTACACCATTTCAATGGCCTCCCCAAGGAAGATCTTTCAATGAATTCTCAGAGCTAGGTCGGAAAGTTTGCTGATTTTTATAAAATTATAAAAATAAAAGTTCCATAACTCGGACAGTTATAGTCGCAGAAGAGTGGAACTTTGTTTATTAAAATGCAATTGTGTCAAATATATTTTATCAAATATGATGCAATATGAATTAGGGTGGTTGTATAAGAATTCACACTTCGTAATTTTATTAGCACTACAGTTATCTACTCAGAAAACCTAAAATATAATTCTTCACGGACATTAAGGCTACAAAATAACCTTTTCAAAACATTTTTTGGAGACAGTAATAGTAGAATAAATAATTGACTTTTTTTAGATTACATTAAAAAATAGATTCCGATTTAGAAACGTCATTTTAGCAAGAGCTATTATTTTAAAACTGAAAAAGTTGGAAATTGTAAAGTTTTTTAAATTTTTATAAAATTTTTAATTTTTAATATTTTTTAGTTATTTCAAGTGAATTATATTTCTTGTATTCTTGGGATCAAAATTTAGCATGGGATTGATGATCTGACTCTTTTTTAATTTTTGATAGTTATTTATTTTGTGATAAAACCTGAAAAACATGAAAATTCTAAAAATATCAACTTTGATCTTTTTTAAGAAATAACTAGAACTCTCAGGCCTAAATCCATGCTAATTCTTATAGAACATAGATATGAGAGTATCTACAAAATATTTCAAGACTCTATATTAAATAGGAAAAAAGCCTTAGGGAATAGAAAACACTTGCATCGCCAAAAATAAAAGTCTGAGAAAAATGCATTTAAAGTTTGTAAAGGCGTGAAACAAAAGCTGATAATGCTTATAGAGCTCTAATCTTTTATTATGTTATTTCCCAACTTATAAAATGCACTAAAACACTATTTAAACTCAATATGATTGAATGTGTTTTTTCTTATTTGAAATATTATGCAATTAGTCTGCCAGCTCTTCAAAACATTTGTCTCTTAACAAGTTGATAACTTTTCGGTAATGGTATTTTCTCAACAGAAAAATGAATAAAAGACAATAATATTGTACTATATAACTTCTAGATAAAGTACACTTTGTGTAAAAATTAATATTGATCTTGAAAAGTTCGTTTCTATGAATATCAGTTAGGTAGTAATTAGAACTCAATAAGTACACAGCATATAAACAAGCAGAAACTAGTTGGGTAGTGAACAATGAAGTTATGGTAACCATTTAACCCAAGGAATTGATTTACTCACAAAATATTTTTAATGAATTTATATTAAGAATGGGAAAATGCTTCAAAATGAAAACGAAACTAACTAATCTGTCTTTTGAGACTGACAACACTCAGAAAACTTCAGAATCTTTAAAACTATTTGGATATCAGATCTAAAACTTGGAGTCAATTTTCCCAATCGTATGGGCCATTGAAAAATGAAAAAAAAATCGATATTTTTATCACTTTTAGGGTACTGTGTAGCGTTAAAACATTTTCCCGATTGGAAGTATACGCCTATTTCTCATGGTTTAGAAATGAGTTATTGAGTCACATTTAGAGTGGGTACTTTGTATACATCCTGATTAATGTGACTTATGAAATTTTAAATAATTTATTTAGTTTTTCTCTTATATGTTAGATTTTGAAAAATGATAAAAAAATTAGTACGCAACAACTAATCTTGCAATTAAAGAAAAATTAAAGTATTAAAAATTGGTTTAATCCTGTTATTGTCTAATAATATCTCTAATATCATTTCTTACCATGATTATTCTCTAGAAACATGATAAATAAATAAAGAGTATAGATAAGTAAGCTTAATTTACTTGATAAAATTTGTTTCAAATTATTTGCCCAGACTTCATTCATCTACAAATTATCATGTTGTACGTCTCACAGTAAAACTTTCTTATTAGTCATAATTTTTAATTAATGCACACCATTAATTTCTTAATTGTTAATGCTTCACCATAACGACCTGGATTCATGATGGCTACTGAACCATTCGTAAAATTCAATTAACTTAACCTATTCCACCATACTTGAGCGTCTGTTTTAAAAAAGCTCTACAAATATATGCATTTTCAGCGAGTAAGAATTATAACTACAGAACATACAAATTCTCCTCGTTAAGAATTCTAAAAACTTTCATTTCCATTCATTCATATTTACAGTTCCACTCAGCTTTCAACGTGAAATTCAGCTCCGTAAACACACTCGAGGCATGTTTTATTTTATTTCTAGGAAGAGCGGGATTCCGCTTCGATATATTATTCATTCCACGTACTGCTTCCAAAGTGAATTAAATTTCTTTGAAAACGACTTCCTGGCAAACGTTAAGTCGGAACGACTCAGAAGCAATAAATGAATGTTATTAATTTGACTCTCATCGTTTTTGATGCGCGGGACTTCAGGAGAGGTGACAGCTTATAATCCTCTTTCAAATGATCCGTCATTTGTCAAATCTTTGACTTCATTTATGTCTTTAGTCTGTCGATAACGTTGAGAGTCATTTTTAAAACTACATATGCAACCAAGAAAGAAATAATATAGTAACATTGCGGCGATTTAATGTACCATTGCTGACAGTTCCGATGGTCTAAAACTTACAGTACTTATGCAGCTTTATTTATGTTATGCATTATCCCTTTCGCGTTCATTGGTTTCGCAGTGAACATTGGGCATTTTTTTACTGCGTATGGGCAAAACGTAGTAATAGGGGCGTAATTTTTCTTTTTTAACTTAAGAACCAGATATATAGGCCAACTTATATAAGTGTTCCAATTCAATACCGTCGGTATTCACAAAGATATCGGCATTGCAAGAGCAAAATTCCTATTGATTTCTAAGAGAAACAGAATGATGAGGGTTCTTGCACAAATTGATATTTTTTTAATGAATCTTCGAAAGTAATATTAAATACTATAAAGGTTGAATATCCTGAATATACACGTATACTTATAATTAAATACATAATTTAAATTGCATTTCGTTGATAACTTATTCAGAGGGAAAATAGCCCGTTATCGTTCAATGGTTTCACTGTAAAACCAAAAATTTCTTGAAAATAAAAAAGAATGCTAAATCTTTTCTTTTACATATGTATGATCAGCTACATGTCTAATAATCATTTTTGAAGTAAATTTAGTAATATTCAAAAAGAAACATGTAGTGAACTTGATAAGGCTGTGGTACTACATGTTTGTGTGTTCGATCTTTGTTAAAATCTTTTGGATTCATACGATGACAAGAATTAGCCATATGGCTTATCATTGTGCGTCATGTTCAAGATTACATAAGTATCAATATACTGCTTTGTGCTCTTTGCTCATTTAAAAACTAGCGGCAAAGCTTGAACATAGTGAGATTACATTCTTTTTACCGGTGTTGGCAAGCAGGTTCGAATTCGGCGAGCGAATTCTGTATCCGTAAAAAATGCTACTTTTTTTAATGAATTTAAGAAGGGTCTGAAAAGAATCAATTTCCATTTGTAAACATCAGCATTAGAGAGTTATTAAGCAATAAACTATATTAATCCACCAATAAAATGATACTAATATCAAAAGAATATTGCTTATACTGTGTCAGTATATCTTAACGCATTCTTTCATCCACGAAACAAGGTCACCTCATAGGCGTTAAATAAGAACATTTAGTTTAGCGAGCATTATAGATTGGATTTCAGAGAAATGACAAAAATTCAACCTTTCAGTATAGAAAATAAATAAGCTATCAATTAAATAAATAGATGTATGCAGTAATTAAAACGGTCGATCTATAAAGGAACTGTTCTAAATTTCAAAGTTACAAAAAAAGAATAATTCAAAAGAGTTTCTACAGTCTATATTAGAGAGAATATATCAAAACAATTTGGAGTTAACCTAATAAATTTTCTAACATATATGAAATTTATATAAACATTTCGTTGTAAATTACTTTAAAAAATTGCTAATATGAACATAATTATCACCATGGGACAATTATGCATATATTCTCTAAGACAGCTTAAAAATCTAAAAGTATTCAATAAATATTCCTAAATATGAAAATTTCTGAAGGTGCATTAAGCAAAATATCGTATTTGAGAGATGTTAGATGATATTCAACACATTTATATCAAAATAAACAAGAAATGGTAATTTTATTCAGAAAAGAAAACTTTTATTATTTCCTACAAATGACATCAAAAGTTTCTCTGCACTCATTTCATATCGTTACTAAATAATTTCTGAAATTTCTCAAACATATAAGGATTTTAAAAGTTTAATATGTCACTATAAATGCGATATTAAAGATATTTCTAATGGCAGAATATCAATGCTTTAACGCACAAAATACAGTATTACTAGCTAAGAGGAAAATCATTAATACGGATTTATTCAACAACATATTAATGAGATTAGAGCTATATTAGCTTATGTTATTTGAGAGATATTAGATGGTATTCAACACATTTATAACGAAACGAACAAAAATGGCACTTTATTGAGAAAATACATATTTTATTATTCCCTACAAATGACATCAAAAGTTTCTCTACACTCATT
>BGPR01030241.1:0-18785 GCA_013235015.1 Araneus ventricosus
AAAAAAAAATGGCGGCCCTACAAAAGCAAAGCCGACATCTTTACAAAATCTCGCTATAAGGTAAACTTTTGTTCACTGTGGTAAACACGTTGTGTTCATTTCGATGTATGAAAAATTATACTTGCAACTAGAAAGTAAAACACCCTATGTTTGCTAATTGTGAATTCTTTATTTTTCAAAAGAAAATGTTTGTTGCTTTTAAATCCCACTATTCAATTATTTGTAATATGTATTATGAAAAGAGTAATTTCTACGCATTTAAAAGATATATTAGTATCAAAATCAGTAAACAGGTTTAGTAGAGGGAAAATTTGAGACTTATGATTGCTAAAAAGTCGGTTTGTCTTCGATTGAGGAAAAATTGAGAATAAATTCTCGAATTGAGGACTACACATGGGAGTCGGCGTCACCACCCACTCCAGAAAGTGTAAGAACTGTTGCCAATCTGAATAGGTCAAGAAAGAAGAAAATGGCAGCCCTACAACAACAGAGCCGACATCTATTTAATATCTTACTATCAGGTAAACTTTTGTTCAATGTGGCAAACATGTTCTGATCATTTGGATGTATTAATAATTACACTTGCAACTAGAAAGTAAAACACACTATATTTGCTGATTGAGAATTCTTTATTTTTTTAAAATAAGATGTTTGTTGCTTTTAAATCCCACTAGTTAATTATTTGTAATACTATGAAAAGAGCAATTCGCACGATTTAAAAAATATATTAGTAGCAAAATCAGTAAGCATATGACTAATGATTTCAAATCATTGTTTTCAGATATCTAATAGTGAAAGTTTAATTTCAAGAAATACAAATTTGCAATGTAGGAAAAAATTTTGCTGCTTTCAGTTTATGTTCTTCAAATAAGAAAACAAACCATTTGAAGAAAAGATCATGGTAGTGAATTGGATATGCGACTTTAACTAAATGGAAATAAATTAATATTATAATATGTTGATTAGTGGATGCTATATATTTTTCTAATATTATGTATAAAATAATTCTGCGTTTGTGAATTTTTTAAATGACATAGATAAATTCGGTATATCCTGAATTTCATGTTTCTTCTTTGATTAGTTGATTTATTAGGTTCAAAGAAAATGAAATAGACGAAAAACATAGAATTAAATTCACATGTTTTGGAGTTAACATGCATAAACAATCGGCAGTCTGACAAAACTGAATATTTTCATTCAGAATTACACATACGGAATTTAGTGTGTCATTAATTACAAATAGAATATAAAAGTATTCATAATCTCTAATAGTTAAAATTTCACCACAATTTAAGAGCTCACTCAATATATAATTTATTGATTCACAGAGAAGTAATGCTTTATAAATGGCTTAGTAATTTTTGTAGAGATTGTTATTAAATTAATGAATTCCTATTCAGATCTCTTAGGGGAAAATACTGCATTTATGTCATAATGAATATTATCCTGAACTCAACAATTTTCAACTAAAAAGCTTTAAATTAATTTACTAAAGGAATAAAAAGATTTTAAATTAATTTAGTTCAGAGAGTTACTTTCTTCCAATTCTGGATTAGATAACCTTGGTAAATTCGGAATTTCGGAGTTATTCATTCTCAAGAATATGGTTCCTATAACAATAATCATGATCCACTTAAGTTCAAGTTGGTAAAGTTCAATTAAGTTAAAGATCATCACTTAAGTTAATGTTGGTCTATTTTTTTTTAATTTTACAGTAAATACAACTATATTTATGCCATACTTAGTGTAAAATAGTTCTTAAGAAATAAATTAGCCTTTTTAATATCAGATTTAGAAATTTTTTGTAAATAATTTTTGAGGGATTTATTGTCCCAATCGTATTTAACAACGCGGCAATTTATCTCATCAGTAATCAAATTAAACTGGTATACAAAAATTAAGGAACATTTCGTAAAATGCGAGAAAATTGCAATTCATACGAAAACTATGTTTCGAAATTAGTTCTGAAGAATCGTGTGACATTCAATAGAGTATCATATAGATATTACAGTGAAGAGGGCAATTAGGGGGTCCATCAGAAAGGGATGAAGGCGAAAATGGAGTTTCACCCATCCTGTTTCACAGAAAGCTCATAACGAGATGTAACTTTTATCAATGGTTATGGTGTAATGTGCATAATATTTACATACATTTTTGTAAGCATAGACAAATATTCGGGAGGATATAAATGTTTCTTTAAAAAATCCCAAATTTTTCCGCGTGTGTTTTGCTTATAACATGCAGTTTTCATTCAAATTATTCAAAATTTGCAGAACACTTGGCAATATGTTACAGAAGTATAGTATTAAACTGTGAAGTAAATGCGTTGAAAATTACGGGAAATATGAGTGTTTGTACTAAATAATTTTTTACTGCGCATGTGCGAGACGCAGCGGAATTTTTCTTTCATAACTTCAAAGCCAGATATATAGAGCAACTTTTAAAGAAATTCCAGTTGAATCCTATTAAAATTCAGAAAGCTGTTGGAATTTCAGTGAGGTGAATTTCAATTTTTCTTTAAGAGAAGCTAAATGATGAGGGTTCTTGCACAAACTGATATTTTTTAATCTTCGAATGTTATTCGAGAAAACGTAATTTAAATAATGTATTTAATTTATAAGTGTTCATGGTATTCAGGATATTCAATTTTACTAAAATTCAATGTTACTGTTCGAAGATTCATATTTAAAAAATATCAGTTTGTACAAGAACCTTCATCATTTAGCTTCTCTTAAAGATAAATTGAAATTCACCTCACTGAAATGCCAACGGCTTTCTGAATTTTAATAGGATTCTACTGGAATTTCTTTAAAAGTTGCTCTATATATCTGGGTTTGAAGTTATGAATGAAAAATTCCGCTGCGTCTCGCACATGCGCAGTAAAAAATTATTTAGTACAATCACTCATATTTCCTGTAATATTCAACGTATTTACTTCAGAGTTTAATACAAGACTTCTGTAACATATTGTCAAGTGTTATGAAAATTTCGAATAATTTGAATGAAAACTCTGCATATTATAAGCAAACCACATGCGGAAAAATTTGGGATTTTGTAAAGAAACATTTATATCTTCTCGAATATTTGTACTATGCTTACGAAAATGCATGTAAATATTATGGACATTAAACCATAACCATTGATAAAAGTTACATCTCGTTATCAGCTTTCTGTGAAACAGGATGGGTGAAACTCCATTTTCGCCTTCATCCTTTTCTGGTGGTCCTCCTAATTGCCCTCGTGACCGAATCTTTACTGTAATATGTATATGATACTCTATTGAATGTTACGCGATTCTCCAGAACTGATTTTGAAACATAGTATTCGTATTAATTGCAAATTTCTCGCATTTTACGAAATGTTCCTTAACTTTTGTATGCCAGTGTACTTCAAAATTATTATTATGAAGCTGTAAAGTTGTTTCCCTGACATGCTAATCATATGGTTGGAAAGAGAGTTTTAGAGATGTTTTATTGTAATAGTTCCTGTGGACTATACGATTAGGACAAATAGTCCCAGGAGATTTCCAGGAAACGGGAAAAGTGAAAAAATTTAAACTCATAGTATAATTCTTTTAGTATGTCAACATTAAATTAAACTACTCTTCATAGTTAAATTATAATCATGCAAAAGTTGGGTCGAGAGGGTTACGCTATAATTTAAAGCGCATAGGTGTGCGAATTCTTAGTTCCATATAATAAAATTTTGAGAATATGTAGAAAAGTCAATGTAGGCTTGGTTGAAACAGGGATATTTGGTGTACCAGAAACTTATATATTGAATGTGTATCGGAGGCTGTACAGGACAAAAAATATCACGAAACGATGAAATTTTACTTTGCCTGAACACTTTAATTGCATTGTAGAATTTTTAATTTTTAATTTTAGGGACATATAATTAAAATTGTCTTCAATATAAAATTATAGTCAGGTAAATCAAATAGGTATTTAATGTATGGAATGCTAGTTTACTTTAGGGTTTATGTAGTTTAACCCCTTAACATACAATGACGTCCCCGACTCGCGCATCGAAATACAAAATTTTTGTTATTTAAATACGTATTTAAGTTAACGTAACAATTAGTTTTAAACACAAAAATGGCATTGACACGCTTAAATGTCTCAAGTATCCGTTACTTTCTTAAATAGACTAAAATGATAAAAAATATCCCAAATGCGTGGTGACATCTAATTAGGAGGTTAAATAAAGTCGTATGTCAAGGGGTTATTTAAGTCTTGTTAATTAAGCCTTCTCGTAATTTTGAAACATTATCAGACGAAAACGCACCCCCTCTAAAATTTTCCACTAAACGCCAGC
This sequence comes from Araneus ventricosus, assembly GCA_013235015.1. Taxonomy (NCBI): domain Eukaryota; kingdom Metazoa; phylum Arthropoda; class Arachnida; order Araneae; family Araneidae; genus Araneus; species Araneus ventricosus. Next base: position 4,318 of record BGPR01030241.1, read on the forward strand.
GGGAGAACCTTTCATACTGAACGTGGGATACAAAGGTCACCAAACTTACCTGCGTGTCAGATCTTCGATAAACTCGAATGAAGAAACCTCCGAGTCCCAAAGCGGAGATCTTACTATGAGTCCAACAGAGCTCCATTTGATTATGAAACTCCGCCATGCTTCCTCTCCTTGGGTCAAATATCCTGATTATTAAGGTTGTTTAACCCAAGATTTTTTTTATAAAATACTTACATTTAATGTTTAATTGAGATTTCAAGGAACATACGTTCTGGAACAGCAAAACTGTATATTCTATTATGTAGGAGAAATCTTTCAAGAAAAGTAGATAGGAGTCATTTGTTCCAAGTTTTCCTTATTTCAACAATTTTCTTTTATGCGCAATCAATATGATAATCAAATGATCCCATATTTTTGTGAAGTCTATTTAACTGCTGACTAAATTCAACAGAAAGATTAATTTATTTTAAATGTATTTTCAAGTTAATTTATCAGATAAACAATCCTATAAGAGCATTTGTTTTTACCAGAGCATTTTAAAATGTAGCTTTCGTCTTGAAAAAAACATCTGCCTTTTTGTAACAACTTTCATATTGTAACGTAACATAATTTGACTGTAAAATTATATCATTTTCAATTCTTTATACACTTGATGAGGAACTAAAAGAAATTTTATCACTTATTTCATTCCTTCAAGAAGGTGAAAATGGAATCAAATCCTTATTATTACATAATATTTCTTTTTGAACAAATCGCGTTTTCGGATAACTTTTTCTATGTGAAGAACTATTACTATATTATTAATGATTTTACATTAAAGCATCCAACATGAACGGGCAAATATAAGCATTTATAATTTAAAAAACTCTTTCAAAAATTATCCGTAAAACGTATAATTAATGTACCGAAAAAAGTTTCGACTTTTCCTTACTGAAACAATGTGCTTGTGGCAACTTGGTCCACAGTAATCCCTAGAACCTAACGCGCACCGTCCCAATCTGATGGGGAATTCAATCAGTTCGGATAAATACATGGGCTAGTGAGGTCCGAAGCATGGAGCTGGTGAATTTGCCGTTTTGAAATTTATTATTTTCTAATTGTTGTGATGGTGTGTTGCTCTATATCGTCAATTCGTTCATGCCGTGTTCATGATTGTCAAATAAATAATTGAAAAAAAAAGAAAATGGACTGTTCATTTGAACACAATGAAAGGAACACACAAAATGAACCGAAGCTTCAGCTTTTAGCGCCACAGTGATCTAGCTCTTCTAAGATAGAAAGTCTTCTCCAATGTTCCTAACTTAAGCTCCGTTCAAACTAAACTAATTTCTCTACATTTGTCCATGGGTCATTTACCCAAATGTTTGCATAACAGTTAGGGTTGGATAGTCCAGTGACAACCCCTCTGACCTTGAATACTGATTGAATTTCTAGATTGAATATTAAATACTACAGAATCAATGAATCCGATGACAAACTGTAACAGAGGAAAACATAGTTCAATCAATAGAAGATTTCTGTAGAGAAACAAAGTTCATCATATTTAAAGTTGAACTGCATTTCTTTTGCGAATACGGAAAAAATATAACAAAGATGCTATTCATGTTGCTTGAATGTAATTTATATTTAGTAAGTTCCGGCTAATAAATAGCAGTAGTTAAGATGTAAATTGAGATAATTCTCCATTAAACATACTAGCATCATACGAAAACTGAGAATTACGCCTTTTTTTCTGCTTTTAAAGTAATCTCCGCCATTATTGCACCTGCGGTTATTTCCGGAATTTATTCCGGATTGTCTCCTCCCCCATTTGTGTGCACCAATTAACACCTTGATTGTCAACTGAATACCAATCATTGGCGCGGCGCCATTAATACTCTACCGCTGATCCGCGTATTGGCATCGGTCATTAATAGGGCAATCCTGTCGTTAAATGTTTGCTAGCTTATGGCTTATGGATTTGCTGCTAACTGGCCTTAGAATACATTGTTAATCTACGCGGAATAATCAAGAGTATTTTGGTAAAGAAGAGCCAGTCTTAATTTGCCATCTGTTATGCAGAAGAAGGTGATTTTTTAAAAATTTTCGAAGTCTTCTTATTGATAACAATAATTCTTTCCACTTCTTCAGTTTTCATTTAATTCTTCATATTCCTTTCTTTTCATAATTTTATTACTTACAAAAATGCTGAAATTCCTTGAAATTTCAGATAGGTGTGAATTTCAAGATTTATTTTTTATTCAGAACAAAAAAGACGACTTGTATTGAAGAAAACGAATAAACAATTCTTCCGATTTGTAGAATTTCTACTAATCCTCAAACTTTATAATCTAAATTAAATTCACAACTGCAATTCAAACTTTATAATCTAAATTAAATTCAGAACTGCAATTCAAACTTTATAATCTGCATTGTATTTTAAAATTCTACAAAATTTCTTTTATTTTTTGTTTCTCAATATATTGTCATTTACATTGCCTAAAATCTATTATTTAACTTTCAAAAAAATGAAAATTAACTTGAATGAAATATGAAAGAAAATTTTTTTTTGATTTTTAAAATTAAACTGACTAATTAACCTTTAATTAGGATTTATTATCTTTTTAATTAAGAAAAATTATTTTTATTGGATTTATTGGTATCTTTTATAGTAGCCGTCAGCTCAACATTCATATGCAACAATCAAAGCTAAAAATTGTTTATCCGAAAATGAAAAGAAAGCAAGGGACCCCCAAAAAAGGGGCAATGGTAGATAATGGGTTAAAATAGAACTGAAATTTTTTAATAGCTTCAGACGATTAGAAGGTCAATAATTATAATTACGTAATTTCTTTCGATTTAAGGATATATACCGCATTAACATATTACGTTCCTCAATTACAAAAAATTCTTTTTTCCTGTTTATATAATCATTACTAATCCGAAGGTGTTACATAATGGAAGCAAAATATAAAGCAAAGAAAGAGATTGTGTTAAGAACTTAACTTAATCCTTTTTAAAATGTAGAAACGAGGAAGCTTCCTGTATTGACATACTGTTTCGAAATACATTCATTAAAGGCAGCAATTCAGAACATAAAGTAAAAAAGAAAAGTTTTAAAATATACTATTTTATCTTCTAATAAAACTTTAAACCGGACATCCTTGTTTCTATTTAAAATTAAGAGCTAACACCAAGAATCCATAGACTTATCCACTTATTATGTAAATTAGAGTAAAATATTTTTATTATTTCTAGAGAAAAACATTATATGAACTAAATGCAAATTTTCAGATATTTTGAAAGCTTATGAAACATAATCTAATATTTCTGGGCTGTTAATATAAGTGAATAAGATTGTTGAAGAAAATAGATTCTTAAAAGAAATTTAAAAAGCTTCTCTTTTCTCTTACATTCATTAAATCATTCTTTCATTAAATGTACTTCATTCATTAAATGTAGTCTTCTTTTCGTTTCGTTAACGTTTCTTTTGAGTTCTAGAAATGGACATTTATTACTGTTACCCGCGTCTTCGTGCGCGAAGAATTTGAATTATTACTTTTTTTAAAATTCACGAATGTAAATGTTTCGTTACATGTAGAAAGGGGAAATTAAAAGTTCTGATGGTTGATAATACATAATTGGACGACTAACAGGAGTGTACTGTACATGTGTCTGCTGTTACAGTTAGGTAAATTGTTTATATATGACAACACACTTTTGTACACGACTTATTACGATTATTTTTTGTTTCACGTTTTTTGCACCTATATAGAGGTTTAGTGGGCTGGACACACGGGAACATGCCACACATAGTTACCAACGGAAAAAATATGATTTTTTCCAAATGTACGCCTGCCCCTTTGAGTGTCTGACCCTGAGCCTGGCAAATGCTAATTTTAAAGGGAATTGTTACCTTTTGAACTGGGATGGTAAATCCTTCGGTATTATCGGAATGCGTAGAATTTAGCACTCTCACCTCTCGCTATGCCAGTCATATCAGTAGCTAGTACGACTTTTGGTCCTAAGTGTGTAATTTGAAACCGTGTGCCATTGCGCAGTCTCGGTACATCGAGGTTACGTATGAATAGTTCTGGCACACCGAATCTTAACCTCAGCTTGTCGGAAGGTATTCCTGACAATTCTATGGGGTTGAAGAACTCTACAGGATACGACTTTACTTGTTATTGCCCTTTACCGTATCTATAGATAGATATTCTGTAATACGTCCCTCCATTTGTGAAGCATTTTTTTTATTTATCTGACCTAAACTTTCATTAGTCATTGCCGAAATTACCCAATCAACAAACAATCTCTATTCCTCTTAGTAGCTTATAGGGAAAGATAAACCTTGCTTATCGGTTCCTCTGTATTGTGAACAATTTTAAAAAAAGTCCCAATTTAATACACTGTTTGAATCTCTAGCAATCGCCAAATCTATTTGGGAACTGTATAAAACGCCAAGTTCGAATCAGATCTTTCTTTAGTAAACAAAACGTTGAATTCCGTGTTCATTGGGTTTATGCAATCCTTTCTTTTTAAATCGGTTGGAAAAAGCTTTTAAAGCATTAAAATTCGGAATGGAACTATTGTAATTAGCTAAATCATTTGGTTTAGAATTTAACCGCCAGTGATTATCCAAATCGTTTGGTTAGAAATTTAACAGCCAAACAAATCTTGGATGTCGATAAAAAGAGAGATAAAGAATTATTTTGGCAAGCTTTCCATTAAATTAGGCTCTTATTTTAAGTAAACATTGAATGATATTTTCCTTTAGTTATAATTAACTTTAGTTTTCAAATTTTAATCCAAAAACTCTTGAAACTATATCATATCTATCATTGGTTTTCTGTCCTGGCGACTATTTTTCAATTATTATTCCACAAATTAATTATTTATTTCTTTTATCAGCAAGGTCACGTGATGCTTGACTTTAAAAATAAGTTATTTCAAATGCTTGCACTTTTCTGAAGGATCACGTGACATTTCATTTTGTTTAAGCATTCCTTCAGGATCACGTGACAGTTGATTGAAAAATAAAGTAGTAATCTTCATCGCAAATCGTTTGTTAATTATTTAATTGTTATCTGTAATCAAAAATAATGGATTTAACATGATGTCACCTACCCTATGTCCATTCCTGGGTTTCAAGCTACAACTCTGCCAATTTTCATCCAAATCGGTTTGGTAGTTTTGCCGTAAATGCGTAACAAACAGACAGACACACTTTCGCATTTATTATATTATATGGATATTAATAAAAATAAGCAAAATTTTCAGAAATAAAGGTGAATTAGTTCAAAGTCTAACTGTTGCCTAGCAACGGAGTAGCTATTAATCTTCGTTATTTCAAAATCGTCTGCACGTATTTAAAAATTATGGAACTTTTAAAAATTAATAACAATCGAAGGGAAAATGTCACAGAAATGAAATTGGTATCATTGAAAAGGTAAATATATGAACTTTAATATGGTATAAAAATATTTTTTTCGGACATTTTGCTCCGAAATTACAGCAAAACACAGTTTCGGTTAATTTCTAATTAACTGCTTGTTTAATTAAGTTTTGGACTTAGAAAAGTTTATAAGTGTCTTCCCCCTGTCTTAAAGAATAAGTGTACAAAATTTGGTTGAAAACCGTCCATTGGTTTAGGAGGAGATGTGGAACATAGCCACATACATACCCACATGCACACATACCCACAATGGCTTTTATTTATATTAAGATAATTTGCTTAGGATTTGGTATTATATAAATAGCAAAACTATGTTATAATTATCTTACTAAATTATTGCAATCTATCTCCAATCTTGACAAATTTTTACGAATAATGAAAGTTTCAATGCAAATCGGATCTCTTATTTTTCAGTAAATAACTTAACTGGAATAGTTACACAAAGCAAAGCATTTTATTTTTAAATGACACAGAGTTATTTGGGGGAAAGTGGTCTACCTGTTCTTTTCTCTTCATTTTGAAACAGCCAAAAATATGAAATGGCGAAGGAATTAAATAAAAAGAAATACTGGAATATTTCGAAGGCTTTAAATACACACTCAGTGTATTTTCTTTCCACATCTGTTAAATGAATAGACAAATTTATTCAACCTGGTTGGTACAGATCCCAGTATTATTAGTAGTTTTAGGAACAGTAGACCTCGCTTCTAAAAAAATTCGAAAATCTGCTCTTCATTGCCGTCTTTAAAGGTTTAGCCAATGTTGTCAATGTAGTGTCTCCTCACTCACATTTTCACTTTCGCTAGATCAGCAACACACTTCTTAAACATTTTTTTTAACCTTTGTCCTTAGTTTCACGGTAAATCATCAAAGTAACATGAAAAATGGATTGCAGAAAAATAGTAAAAAATTCTATGGTCGAGTGTGGAGGTAATCTTCAAATTATTATAGCTTCAAATTATTATAGTAATTTTGGAATTATGTCTTTCTGTCTGTGAACAAGATAACACAAAAACTATTAAAGCTACAAAGATGAAATTTGGTATGTGGTCTTTACACATAATTTGTAGGTGTCTATTAAATTTTGGACAAAATCCGTCGACGGGAAGTCTGTCTGTATGTCCGTTTTAATGTGAACGCTATAACTTACAAACTTAAATAGCTAGGTGGATAAAATTTGGTATACATTTTTACCATCAGGAATGTAGGTTTGTTTCAAATTTTGGACCAAATGCGTCAAAGGGCTGACTATCTGTCTGTCTGTACAATAGCAAACTTTTGAACGCAATAAATTCTTTAAAAAATTACCTTGATAAATGAAATTTGGTATGTGGCTTATTTACCTTAATGGTAGATTTGTGTCCAATTTTTGTATCAATCGGTTTAAAAACAGGGCGTTCAAATTGAAAATTTTGTTTTCGTTATCTTACATCCAGCCCTATTGGTAATCACGCCGGCTTCTAATTCCATTTCTGTGTTGGACGACTTTCAGAAATCGTAGTATGACGTTTCGCTTTTTTTTCCGCTACTGCGTTAAAGGTTCTCGTTTGTTTTGCTGCCTTTTAGCTTATTTTTTTCTACATGTGTTAGGAGTATATGAGAAAGTTTAGGGGAGACCACTATCGCTGGTTGTTAATATTATTGTATTTTTACTTCTATCCCACAATTCAAACCTTCCTTATTTTGTTTTAATATCTTTGCATTTATTTCTCGTTTTAAAGTTCTTTTTGGCAATTCGACTGAACACGAAACTCCTGTCACATGAAAAAATATATACGTAACCCTTCATTAGGTTCGGCGATCTCTCAGATCATATGCTCTGTTTTTTATCTACAATGTATCTTTTCTTTACTTTTGTAATTAAATACCTGAAATATATTTATTTTTCTATAGATTATTTTACCTCCGTAATGCTGCAAAAGTATTTCTTACATTTTATTTTTGAAGAAACATTTCTAATATAAACCTTACTTCTTAGATGCAATCGTTAAACTAGAAAAAAAACTTGTTTTAATGGTACTAATATCAGGAAATCATTCACAATTTCTAACGAAATTCCCTCACGGCGATTACTCGATTTTGTATTAAGTAATTGCTATAATATACATTTTTTAAAAAATATAAATAAAAAGTTTCGTACGTCAACTGAGTTCCTGAAAATCCTTATCTAAAAATATTTTTCAATAGGAACAGTGTTCTATTCCATTGCTTTTCTCGGTTTAAAAGCACATATGTTAAAATTTAGTAGAACACAATGCTTTCAGTCAAAGACTTCCATAAGAGAAAAATAGAAACGCTTTTTAATATAACATTAAGATTAGGAGCGCAGGTATGTCATATTTCATTATATAAAACAATACGCTTGTGTTATTAATATTATTATTCTTATTGATAGAGCATGAATTGCATCAACTAGAGAAATCTGAGATATGCTATCTTTGAATTTGTCGATTTGACTATGCGCACCCCAAAGGATTTAAAGCACGCATGGAACGCATTTTAGTCCAGCAAAAAACGGCGTATTTTAAGTACCGAAATGCATTAAAGCGGATTCCTTTGGCGATCTTCCTAACAAAGAGGTTTTGAGAGTCACTTGACTCGCTGCTGCCTCCTTTTTCACTAGAGATTTATCCAGAAGGTTGTCCCAACTCCCTCTCTAACAGGATCAGATAGGACCTGCGGCACTGCCGAGTTCTTTACATCCAGAAAAATCTTGTGTTATTCCAGCGGTAAACTTTATTCTTGTCTCGTAGAGAAAATGGTGTTCGGCTCATTTTCATTTACTGCCTTTTTTTTCACTTCAGCCAGTGTCTTATGCCGGAGATTAAATTGAATGATATACATTCTCGTAATACAGGATGATCATAAATTATTGACCCATATCAAAAATGAATTTTAATAAAAACCTATAATATAGAAATTTCGTTTTTTTAAATGATGGAGCAGCTAAAAAAGCTTTTTTCAGATAATTAACGCGTCATTACGGCACACTAATTATGCTGCAGTTTGAAAATCCCAATGGAAGTGTCAAAATGGTTACCGTGCAGCAGAAGGCACGTCTCCGGTTCTACGAAAGCATTTCAATTGTAACAGTTCAAAGTCGTTTTCGGCTAGAGTATCGGAATTGTCGGCCGCCAAGTAAGATTTCCTTTAGCTTCCGTACGAGGAATTTAAGAGTGAAAGTTTACTTCACTCGTTCAACTTCAACTGAGACCGATGGTCGTCCAGCACCTTTCCTATGACGCACATTTCCTGTTCCCTTAGATTGCTCATACCAATGTTTGATGGAGTTCTTATTTGGAGTCTGACAATTTCTATATTATAGGAGAAATCGTCTTTGAACTGTTGTAATTGATTTGCTTCTGTGGATACAGGGTCATGCCAAACGTTCCTTCTGCTGTACGGTAGACATTTTGACACTTCCGGGTGGGAATCTCCCGCTGCAACTGATTTAGTGCGGCGTAATCTTTCTCTCATTTAAAAAAGTTGCTACATTATAGGTTTTTTTTATATTAATTTTTGAAATGGGTCCTATAATTTATGACCACCCTGTATACGTATTAACAAAAGGTAGTCCACGATATCCTGAATGCTGCACAACATCGTAAACATATCGTATGAATACTGCAGGACATCTTTTGCTAATAGGGATGTCTCTTTCACTCCCTATATTTTTAGATTAATTGTTCTTAAAGTTAACGGACCTTAAAGTTAATATACCGAATGTGGGTTTTCATTCGTAGATACTGATAAAAAGGACGAAAAATATCTATTTATCAAATCAATATGAGTCCATTTGTGATTTTTACATACTGATACTACTGAAAAATGGGATGAAAAAAGTCATTAATTAACCAGCATGAGTCTTTTCGTAGTTTCTTATAAGTTCTTTTCTTATAGCGTAAGATATAGTTTCGTATATTTTGTATAACTGCATGTCAGGAGTCTGAAAAAAATCTTCATATCAGGATTCTGAAAATAAATTCAACGATCAAAATTAATTATGTTTCGAAAATTTTTTAATTTTGTTAGTAGTTATTTTTTTATGCACCTATCTTTGAATGTTGTTTCTGCTAATAAACCCATTCTTTCAAAGAATGGAAATAGAGCAGAATTTTCGAAAAATTCAACGATACACATTAATTATATTCCGACTTTCTGACAAAAACAATTTTCAAACTTGTGTTGGGAATTCGCTTTTTTGTATCTTTCTTTGAATGTTGTTGCTGTGACAAATCCCACCTGATTTAACGTAGCTACTGAAGTCAATGAGTCACATAATGAAGGGGAAGTGTGACAGCTTCTACCCTTTAACCGGTAGGTACAATTTTGTTCTACCCTATAACCCTTGTACGGGCATCGATATGTTCTCCTCTCCTTATCCAGCTTGCCTGTATTTTTAATTCTCCTAACAACTATCAATATTTTTTAACAGATCGCGTAGCTTGTTCCTGTCACTGAAATGGTTTCCATCCTGGTTTCTCGTTGAAGGATTTTTTTTAACCGGCGAAGAACAAAAAAATGAGAATTCATTCAGTAATAAATATGCCTTTTTTGTCACCATTTTTGTTAAGAAAATTGACCGGTTAAGGGGTTAATCAAAAAGACCTTGGAGCACATAGGTATCACCTAAGGTATAAGTCTGACTTTAGCTCCAGCAAATAGGCACAGGTTGCCTTCCTCGAGAAATTCTATGCGAGAGTGGCTTAATTTGTGTTTTGCTTGCTTCTTAGTTTGCTTGGTTTGGTCTTTGGTCTTTTTTTGAGGCAGCTAGTGTATAGAACTCGCAAACTTCCAAATGAATTTCCTCAACCGTGTGGAGCCTTAACCCATTCTTCGACTGGTAGGTTTTTGCTTTCAACACGAACTATTTATATATATATATATATAGCACAAATTAATATCATGAGCGAGCTTCCCTTCCTGACGAGCGGCTCGCTATGATATTTTTCAATTTTTTTGGTTTTTTCTGGTTTTTGTCTATTTAGCCATTTTTTCCTTTTTTACTGTTTTTGAGTTTTTATTTTGTGTTTATATGTTGGTTTTGTTATATATATATATATGCATCCAAAATTGTAGACAGATTTTGTAATTCCTAATTTTCGATTGTTTATCTTATATAATAATATATGTTATCACTCATACAACGTTATAAATTTTTCATATTATATCCAAAGCTGAATAAGCTGTAAGACACAAAGGTAAAAGCATAATCAATGTTCTCAAATTAATTCGTACGGATATTTAGGCAGTATAGTCTAGCAGTTAGTTCAGAAAAGTATGGAAGTCATTTCCATTCATAAAATGTGGTATCAATGTTATTAATTCCTTCTCATGTAATTATAGTTTAAATCTCAATATATTAATATCGTTATTTAAATTATAACTATAACTTATAAAAAATAATTTAAATATTAATAGAAAGATAATGATACTTGAGATGTTAATTCAAAGCAATAGTTCATATGCCAAATAACCGATTTTTTGTCGTAAAAATCATAATAAGATTCCAAAAAAATATTGGAACAGTTTTTAAATACTTAAATATAAGAAATATTTTCCGATATAAGAAATTGAGAAAGTGTTTCATAGTTCAAAGTATGACCAAACTGATTGTTGGAACAGTTCGTACTAATATTTAGTATATCTCAACAGCAGAATACGCATTGCTTCAATTTCTAAAATACTGATTGCATTTATACTTCTTGATTATTACCATAAAGTTAAAAATATAAACTCACATTATTCTTTCAATTTCATAAAGATATGTAATTGTCAAAAATTCATGATTAATATCCGAACAAACTTGTCTTTCAAATTTAAAATTTTATTCTAGCATGATTACTTAACTATTAAACTTAAGTTTTAATTAGTCTTCACAATAAAACTCCTTTCCAAATGTTTGAACACCTTTATGGGGATTTGATGATCGTTAATAAGCATCATCAAATTCTATTAAGTATTATTAAATGCTAATAAGTATTACAAAATTTCCTATTCGTATGATTTTGCAACATTCTGTGGAGGAGGCAACTAAACCAAACACTAGAAGCCTAATTAAAGTTACATAGTCAGCCATTAAATCATAATATTTCCTAGATGAACAGTTCAGAGCTAAGATTAGTTATCATGACTGTTCATTCAAAAGCTAACTATAATAATTTAAAATAAATAATTAAAAATTGTAGTTAAATCATGAAATTTTAAACTGATGTATTTTCATATAACAACACAAAACAGAAGTTTCTTAAAATCAAATTATATATAAGAGAGATGTTTTTATAAAATAATTTAAATGAGATTTTCAATGAAAAGAATGAAGGGTCTTTTATCAATATGCTTTAAGATGCTAGAAATGAACTTAACTATTATTTAACCATAGAATATAGTATTATGAAGTTGTTAATTTATTTCCCTGTCATGCTAATCTTTTGACATGAAAGAGAGTTTACAAAGGTCTTACTGGGTGCGAAGCCAATGAACTCCGACCTTGGCGACCATTTTGACAACAAATTTGGGCAACCTTAAAGACAAAATGAAGCTTCTAAAAAATAAAAAAAAATGGCCCTATCTCTAGTGGGAGCTGAAATAACAAGATATTCTAAGTGTTGTCACTTCCTGTTGGAAAAGGTATAAAAAGCAAGCTCTCAAATCAAGAACGAATCGGTTGGAGTTTAGTCAGCAATAAAGCTGATGAATTGATAGACATTGCGCGCTATTGAAAGTGCTGTGAGAGTGTGTGACTGAAATATTTTAGTGATCTGCTGCATGTTTGAGTTCTTAATTTATGAAAGTGCTGCTTAGTTTTGTTACCCGTGCTACTTTGTGTTTTGACGTAGACTTACGTCTCTCCATAGTGGTCTAATAGTGTGTCGGGAAAGAAAAAAATTTGCAGCTTTTCGCGTTGAAGTTAAACTCTTATAGCTCCGCAACAAAATAACATAGAAAGTAGATTTTTATTTCATTTAATTGAGAAAGGTAGTAATTGAAGACTGCAAAAAAAGTTTCAGAATTTGAAATTACGTTTTAGTCACAGTCGAGCTGCAAAGTTGGTGAAAATCACGAAAACTTTTCATGACATCACAGCGACCGATGCGCACTCACTCAGACTAAGGCAATTCATTCATCGATCGAGCGAAATATTACTCAAGAATTGTTGAATTACGTCGAATTTCTTGCTAAACTTAAACGCTCATAGCTCCGCAACCAAATAACATAGAGAGTTGATTTTAGTTTCATTTAATAGAGAAAGGTAGTATTTGAAGACTGCGAAAATAATTTTAGAATTTATAATTATGGTTTAGTCACAGTAGAGTTGCAAATTTGGGGAAAATCACGAAGGATTTTACATAGAAAGAGTCACATAGTCACACTAGACTAATAGTAGCTATAGACTATAAATTTAATATTCACATAGCGCTACTTTAGTCACAGAAAGTCACAATTGAGGAAGGTAAGTAAGTCTACGCCCCTCAATCCCAGCGGCTGTTTCGCAGAGACAGCCTCCTGTCGATTGTTTTTAAGAAAAAAATTATACCTGGCTTATTTTTTGGAATATTTGTAAAATAAAGAGTCATTATATTTTTATTATCCTGCTTGTTGGACTGCATTCACGTACAACCAAGAGACAATTTTTATAACAATAGTAAATCATTTTTTCGTATGCGACAGATTGCCAATCAGAGGTTTAAAATTTGAAGAAAAGCGGGTGAGAATTTGATAAATCTATTTAACTTGATGCAATTCCTTAAATAATTTTCTTTGAGAAAGTTCATTTTTGTGGCAAGATAAAAATCCATATTTCCTGTATTACCTATTATATTTTCATGCTTTAAAAAATTAATAATAAAACTTATTTTTAAGCTTATTTATTTTTTTACGAAAAAGGATAAAACTCTTGCCTTCAAAATTGATTAAATGGTTCATTATAATTACAGTACTAAGAAAGGATTCTTTGATTTCTATCATCAAAAAATATTTTTAAACCTTTTCCCATTTCCAACAACTAAAATATTACTAAAAATATTCAAAATCTGCTTCATTGTCAGTGCTATAATGGCGTTTCTATATATTCGTCATTATTTTAAAGTTTTATTAATTCATGACACTGCTAATTTCAAATGGTTTAAAACGCTCACCAATTCACTAAGTTTACTCACATATAGCTAAATTTTTCATTTTTACAATACCAGATATTATTTTCCTATTCCATCTTTTTTTGTACACACGAAGATAATTTCAATTTTTCTGACAATCACTTAACCTGTCAAAAAGTCGTTTCCAAAAACTGTACCGGCCAAACCTCAGAAAGGGAACCGTTCTGGCATTTTCCAACTGAAATCCCATTAGTCAAAGACTAATGGCTTTCCGTTTAGCCTTGATTCATAACTTGTCTCTGTTTCCACCCCTGAAAGAAATCATCATTGATATTTACTTTATTTCAAATAACGATTTTTAGAAATGATACTACCAGATTCAATTATTCAGAGGATTATCTCGTGAACAATTTTAAATTTTTTTTCTATAAAATTGCTAAAATGCCAAATGGCCAAATTGGAATGCAATAGCTATTGATACATGAATAAAGTATGCTAGTATATTTCCTTTATTTAATTTATTTTTTCGTTTTATAAAATTATTTTGGGCAATATATTATTTTATGAACTTTGAATTATTTTATTTTTCGATCCCAGACACATTTTACACTTCATTCTCAAGTGATTTTATGACTTAATTATATTTCCTTCCTTATATAATTTACCTTCCTTTAATATATTTTCTGAAAGACTTACAGGTATTGTAATAATATATTTTCTACAGACGTACTATCCGCAATGTCTCTACAGTTTCAAGATTTTATTAATAAAGCAAACGAATAGATAAGTTTATGGAAGCTATAAAATCAAAGATAGATTCTTAAGGTTTTCTTCCTTCAGTTAATGCGCCTCTATCTGGGCCCCATTACTTACACAAACATATCCAGACGGAGCATGATTTTAGGCATATTTCTTAAAGGTATAATACCTATTGTAATGGT